>LYUA01000955.1:139530-151379 GCA_002093875.1 Calopteryx splendens | reverse complement strand
TTCATTCTACTCCATTCTACTCGTAGAATCCTTTCCGCCCCACGATTCCTCTCTTCCCTCCTCTTTCACTCCCACCCACCCTCCTTTGGCCGCCTCCAAAACTACCCTCCGTGGCGTTATCTCTCTCTCTTTCTTCCTCCCTCTCTCCCACCCCATCTCTCCCGCCCGCCCCCCTCACATCCCCCGCACCCCGTTCCAACGCGAGGAACCGCCACCCCCTCTCTATCTTCTCTGCACACCTCGGCCCTCGGGGGGAGGAGGGGTTGGAAACGGTCGGTCCGAATCATTCACTCCCTTCCTCAAGGTATGTACTTACCCGGGCTCAACTTCCGGACCCTTTTCTCTGCCCTCATCCCACTTCCAGCGCCTTTTTCCTCCCTTCGCCGTTTCCTGTTTCATTTTTTCTTGGGTGGGATGGAGAAAGAGGGATAGGGTAAAATGAAATGCGTGCCTTTGAACATATCGATATACTATCATATCGATATTCAAAAGTACCTATACAGGAACGCTGCCAATAAGGTATCGTGAAAATGCTTTTTTGGTTCATGTACAGTGTTTTCTTTATTGGGAAAACGTAAAAAAATATCAACTTTCGTCTTTACGTTGCGAGGTGATTTCAACGACCCAAAGAATATTTTATGCCGGTGAAGAAATATAAATTGTTTACTTTAACATTATACCTGTGCGTCTCGTCACCCCTGTGGTCTTTGTCACCCTGGTGTGTTAGCGATTGCGGTCGTCTGGGTCTAAAAGAAAATGTTTGATATTAAATGACTGAGACCATAAAAGGAATGAAGAGTATTCGACACTATCTGAAGAACATCGTTCGTAACTGCGAGAGCTATGATTAAAAAGTAATTAATAATTACTTACTCAAATATAAAATTATCAGTTAAGCAATCGAAATAAGTTAAGTTAGTTTTCTCAGGTGCCTTTCAAGGTGTCTTACCTATTCAGGCAATCTTTGGATGCTAGTGCCCTTAGAGAGGTCTTAGGGATGAAGGACACAGAATACCCAGCGCCCCCACAGTAGTGGATCCTTATCCAAAGTGGGTTATTTATTGATGAAAAAAAAACCTCTTGGCATCTTTATAAGCCATATTACACTAAATACAATTCATATTTTAATTTTAAAATGGAAAATTAACCGATAAACTAATCTAAAAAAAGTTTGCGTAGTTAGAATCAAGAGAGGGCGTGTGATTTCTACGAGGGACATCGAGATAGTTGAGAGAGACCTTTGAAGCTTATTTTCCTTCTTTTGCTTTAGAAAATGCTTTATTTAGTTGAAAATCGCATAATAGGTATTACCTATACTTACTTAATTACACCTTTGACATGAGGTAGGAAATAAGGAACGATTTTGCTTTTCTTTTTAAATACTATGTTGGGAGAAAGGCGGTGGACCTATAATGGTTTGGAGCCTTAAATTTGCTCTCTGGAGAGTGCTATGTAAAATGGAACGTGGAGTCTATCAAATCCCTTCCAAAATACGATCGTTCTTCTGAGTGAGGTAATATTTTTCGCTCAATAACGAAGGCGATACACGTCACTAAACCCACTCTCGTAAATGCTATTTCAGTGAAAATACTGTCGTTAGATTGTGGAAAGGTGTGCAAAAAAATACGGAACTCTACAAAGAAGGGGATGGAGTAATTGAAATGAAGAAGGAAATCAGCGAATCTACCCAAGCGGCAATCAAGGATACCATCCAGCCATCTCCTTCACTGGACACGGATCTGATCGCTCGGTGCTGATCACATCCTCCTTCTGATTCCGACGAAACATCCTAGAATCCTTAAACTCTGCTGTATTTTCCTCCTACGCATTCTCGTATTTTTTTATAATCATCAGTTAAATAGCATTGCATTGTTCCACACGCATTATCACTATCATACTAGCATAGCAGCTAGTTTAGTAAAAAGTTTTCTCTCTCGAGATGAAAGTTTACGGGTGAAGCAAATGAATTCGGTGAGTGCTGAAGTCTCATAAATATCATGCTTCAAAGGAAATTTGTACATTAAATGAAATAAAGTATGGAACTCATTATATTAGGGGTTATGGCCCGTATCCAAAATTCCAGCAAAATATTGTATTTTTGTTGTATTTTATTGTTTATTGTATTTTGTCCCCAACAACGGGCAATCTTTACTTCCTTCCCTTACTCAGAAAATATATGCATATTAAATCAATACCATTATTGTGGATAAACATAAAGCAAATACGGATATTTTTAATATTTAGCAACAACCATAGGTCGGAGTTACTAACTGGTTGTTAACGTGCTTGCAAGGTAACCAAAATGCTATGGTTTGGAATCACCCCTCGTTAATGAATGAATTAACCATATCGTGAATTTTTATGACCAGGGTTTTGGAAAAATATGATATAATTGGTTCATATCACCTTTGAATACCATTTCCAAAACGTCATTAAAAAATGTATAATTCCAGAATCCATTATTAAGAAGCATTATTGTTAGCTTCAGGTCTAAGTTGGAAATTCTTATGGAAAACAAAGTTCAAAGCGTGACAGAAACGTTCTTTATGATGTATTTCCATATAAATTGAATGCTCACTTGTTTATGAGCCAAAAATACTGAAATTATCCCTGCATCAAAGTATATTTATTCGTGGAAAAATGTATGACTGCATTTAGCAAGTGTGAATAAATCGTCCAACCCTGTACCAAAAAGGTTGCGGAGCAAAAATCGTATTGTACACGCCAAAATTTAATATTTACGCTTATGTCCTCTGTCAGGAAATAATGTATGAAAGATATTTAAAATGAAATTATGCGCAGTACAAAAATAGTCGAAGATGGAAACTATGTTAAGACGGAATAAAAGGGTAATATCACATTGATGGTAGCATCCTAAATGGAGGATATACGAGTAAACTAGATCCTAGGAAAAATGTTTCTTTCATAAAATGCTGTATAAAAGACGTGAGTCGAGCTGTATATCAACTTCATGATTCATCTATAGCATATATCCAACTGGTAATATACTGATGAGTTCTATAAAAGTACAACTGTAAATCTAACTTCCTCATGCGTTAAGCATTCGATTCATCAACCAGACGGAATATGTATCGAAGGTCTGGTAAGTATCATCTAAGGAGGATAATAACCTGAAGAAAAAAATACTACAGTGAAGTTTAGTTTCGATTCAGGGAAATTGGGAGCAATAGAGACTATATTATGGAGATTAAGCTACTTATAGGGAAGAGAACGAAAAAGGATCATTATTGATTCATTGGATTTGTGGTTTTGGTAAAAGCATTCATGTTCACTGGAATAGAACGCTTTCTATCCAGAAGGACATTGGGGTGTCTTATAATTGTAGAAGGGTGTTCTAACAGTTAGTTTCCGAGGCCACGTGGCTGTAAAAAAATATTGGATGAGCAGTAAAGTGGCCAGAAAAAAGAAAGCAGGTAGCAAGGGTTGGCTCATTATCTTTAACGTCTACACCGTGAAAACAATGAGTTTAATAAAAGAAAATGCTGCAGGCATTTTTTTAATGGAGAACAAAAAATCATTTTGCATTCCTTCGATTACTTAGTTGTTACAGCAGAACGATAAATAGATTTGGAGTGTACGCTTATTAAATTGGAGGAAGAAATGAAATTTGAAAATGGGGTACTAAGGGAAAAAAGGATCTCTCTAAGATGATCAACACTGATATGAAACTGGAGAATTAAAAGTTAAATGTTGGGATTGTTTTTTGTTATTTGAGACACAGATTCAGCTATATTGAAATGAAATAAGAGGGAAGCAACAAAACATTGCAGGCAAGGAGGACGTTTTACGAGAAGAGAAATGCAAACCACCAGAAAATCATTTATGAAGTAAAGATATTCGTCATTAAAACGTGTGTGGAAGATACTTACCTCTTAGTAATAAGACTTGAACAATGAAATCAACAGACAATGGAAAATTGTAATTGAAGACATTGGATGCCACATGACAATGATAAGGATCAAATTCAAGGTTGGAGTATCTAACAAAGAGGTGTAAAAAGAAAGAAGTCTCCTGAAAACTGTTTTCTGGCGAACCGAGAGGAAAAATTTCGATTCACACTGGACTGATAGGATCTGGTGAACGGAAAGAACTCCGTAGGAAGACCACATATGGGACGATCCAAAATTGACCAAAGTTGAAGCAGCGGAAGAATCCAGGCTCCGTAAAAAAAACATTAAAATACACTATGAAACAGGAACTATGAGTGACGTAATAATGCCAGAGGGAATGACTGACTGGCTGGGGAACTTGGTCAAACCAAATTCTCCGTTGAGTGCTGAACAGTGGGGTAATTGTCCTTCGCCGCAGGTGCAACGTGGGGTGAGTTGTAGGGCAAACGTATGCATGCATGCATGGTGCTTAGACAGAATGACGATCTGCGCCGAGAAGGAATAATCAAGGGTTGAGACACGTAGGTGTTGTAACGGGGAGGGGGTGAGGAAGGGAGGGAGGGAGGGGGGGGTCTGTCAAGGGTGAGGGTGTAGGAAAAGCATCTCTCCCTGCTCTTTATCCCTCCTCCCCCTCTTGCATTGATCGATACCAAACGACCTTCGCCGAAGATCCTTGTTTCCATGCACGTGTTCTCCGAAAGGAAATTTCATTCTCTTTCTTTCTTTCCGTCCTTGGATTTGGTTCACGAGAAAACCTTCAAGAAAATTCTTCATATTCATTCCATTTATCTCCGCGAAGGACTCTTACATCCTCTGCATATAGAGGGACAGTTTAAAGTCGTCAAAGAAATTCTTCTTGCATCTCATGACTTATTGTTATTCACTCCACGAAATAAGCGTCTTCAGTTTTTTTATTCTGACTCCTGTCGTACGGATCCATTTCTGAAACGTCATCGGAGAGGTTGTAAACGATACGATGATCCTTTCAGGTAAATAGAGCATCTTAAATTCTCAATGCAAAAGATTTCGTTTTGACCACTCGTTCGGCATTGAAGAAAGGACAGTGCAGGCGGACGCGCGTGCGATGTCTTCGGGTGATGATTTTGAATTACCCTTTTTTAGTTATGAATTATTCCATGCGTTTTAATCATGTCGTTCCTTCCATGTGATTTTTAATCTATATCACAATCGGAATTATGCATACATTTAGAAAAGACTATCAGAACCGGGACCGGGTGAAGATATTCGCGAATCACACACACGCATACACAAGGCTTCTTGACCCCATTGGTAACATGCTCTCCTCTTCTAGTACTCAAAGATTAACGTTTAACAAAAAAAGTATAAAGTACGGCAATGCAAGAAAATAGTCAAAACAACATATTTGACAAGAGCCATGAATTGATAAAACTACAATAATGAAGCAATGAAACATATACGGTAACATAAATCGCATGCAGAATTTAATGCCATAGTCTGGAGAATCTTCGAGAGTGAAAGTCACTGCGATGGAGAAGGCATATTCAAAAAGTTCAATTGATAGTGACGGCCTCCCTTAGTTCCATTCGGAGCTCACACTTTCGTGTATTTTGCTTCTCGTCCGTTGAAGCTTCTCCCCCCTCTCCCAACAAGGATGGAATATCCAACGGACACTGGATTATTGGGAAATTCGATGGCGAGGTGAACTCGTGGAAATTCAATCACGGGTTTGATGTATCCCCATCTGACTCTTAGAACTCTGCGATCTTCGGATGCCACTTAAGAGCTAGAAAGAAATACAGTCTTTGGTTGAAAGCTTTCGTAAATTTGAAAAGTTTTTGCGACGGTCTTGTTTGCGCGCGACTACGAACGAGGAATTGAAAAGACCAGGGATTTGGGAAACGGAGACAACCTAGAGGAAATGATTGACCAGGAAGCTTTGTTGACTATTTCCACTGGAGATACAATATTTACACCAAATTTAGTGTATGCCCAATGGATAAAGTGTGGTTAAATCGACACCCTAATTATAATAAAAATAAGAGTTATATTGATTATGAGCACAGAAAAAGTGGCTGATAAAATCTGTGAAGTTGTTACCACATGACGATACCTACATAATGATACCTTTATGTAAATAAGTAGAGGGAAACTTAGTGAAATTGATAGAATTTGGGTGGAAGGAAAAACATTATGACCTTCCTGATAAAAATAAGATTTTTTCGAGTCAATTGAAATACCATTGCATGCAATGATCGAAAAATGCTTACTGCTTTAATACTGACATATTTTTTCGCTAGAAATTTACCTCTTCACACTTCCAGAATGAGGGGGTGCACTGTGAAGCCATCAGTATAAATACAGTGTGGTTATAGAATTCAACTGGAGACTTACCAGCGAAAGGACATCAATTGAAAAGTTTAATTTTAAAGTCTTTAACAAAATAATTTGAGATATTTTTCAACGATATTCGGTCAACCGGGAGGGTGAGTGGGATGGGGCAAGTTAACACTTATCAAATACTTCGGTCGGATTTGGAAACATGGGTTATACTTTTACCAGTATATACGGCAATCACTGCGGGATATTCAAATCCCAAGGTCCAAGAATGAACGAAGACATTAAACAAAGTTTTATAAGATTGGAAAATAGAGTTAGATTATTGGAAATTAATCTAGATGAATTATTCGTTTGTATGATCACTTGGCAGAATATAAGTGTCAAGTTATTACATAATTTCTCTCGATACCAAATCTTGATGGTGGAAAATACTCCTTGTTACACGTGACGCTGCGTTAATTACATTGGATATTCTTTAATTTGTAAAGTATGCATCCCAGTAATAACTTCAATTAATAAATTCTACAATTTTTTACTGTGAGAATTTTTCGTTTTAGTATGAATACTTTGTTTTCGAGTAACTAGTTCACATTACAAAACTTTCAAAATACTGCATTTACAGAGGGAAGAAGACACTGCAATTCCGCACTCACAATTTTATTATACCCAATTTATTTATTTATTTATTAAAATTTATTTTACTCAATTTCATTATATATATATTTATTATACATTTATACGGGATAATAAAATTGACTGTGAAATTTCAGTGTTTTCTTTACTCTGAAACTTCATGATGGTGAAATTCCATCAAGTTACGCCTGAAACTGTGAGTTTTCATATTAGAGTCAAAAGCTGTTTTCACTTATATTTCAAACACCAGACAATTTATATGCATTTACTTTTGGCTACTTTTTTCATGATTCAATGTATCCTAAGTACCTACAGTTTTCAGTCAAAACTTGCGGAAAATATAAAATGACTAATTTATCAACGAGTAAAGCTCAATAATGATATCGCTGGACGTATGTTCGAATACTCTAATAATGTACGCATGGATTGTTTAATAGAAAAGACCAATACCAATGGATATTCCCCCTTTCAGTGTCTGATGGCGGCACCCCGGGCACGGAGAGCAATACTTTCCCCCGCACCATGTCTCCAGATCTCTTCTCTGCGCTTCAAGGAGTTCGGTTCATCGCCCAGCACATCAAGGACGCCGACAAGGACAACGAGGTAAGACCACGTGACAATTTGACGCAGAATCCATTAGTAAATAAACAAAACACAATTGTTTTTTTTTGCTATCATGAAATTTGTATTGCATTGATGCGTGAGTATTCAGCAGTGTGATCACCGAAGAAAGAGCATGCTAACGTCCTTGGAGTGTCGATTCATACAAATGTGGCCGGCTAAACTGGTGCTTATCCTGGGAATTTAATTAAAGCATTAATAAAGTGTTTAAAAAACATAATTATGATAAGTGTAAACAGCGATCGAACTCCAGGGATTGAGAACATATATATCCTCGCCTAGGCCTCGAGGGAAGCCTATCCACGCCTAGTACGCCAACATAAAAGTTCTTTTTTTATTTTAAATTATTTAAAATAAAATTTAATATATAGGGAAAGACATGGGTAATTACTTAGGGATATTAGATAATGATAAATTCTGCGTCTTGAATTCAAAAATTACTGTACTTTCTTGCGCTTATTAATTTGAATAAGAGAGTGTACGGACTTGAAGCTTAATTCCTTCGGCATATTTTACAAGCATCATAATAATAATATTAATGCTAAATTTTAATTTATTATAGTGAAATACACCTCAAATAAACTCCGATAGAATTATATCTATTGCAATAATACCTTAATTTTCCCTAAAATTTCAATTTTTTCATTTCAGTTAATATTTATTACGATTCGCATTCCTTTGTAAACTATTTTGAGTAACTTAAAAAAGAAACTGGAGGGCACTTGAGTTTTGCATTATAATGAGGCCCCGAAAAACATGTTCTGAAAAAGATCGGGGATTACTATGTTTACATGAGCTCATTCTGAGGTCATTATACTTCTATACTAACAAATAAGGATAGTCAAAAAGACCGAAACCCATGGCAAAGAGTAAAATTTATGCCTTTTAAAAAAGATGACCAATCAACATGGTTTTAGTTAACCCTACTGAAAAGAGAGACATCGACGTCGTCAACGCATATACGTACGATAATATTTGAGCATTCCACAGAAAAGAATTTCTCAAAAAATCGAGCAATCCACAATGGGGTGACTTTATCATAGTAAATTTTTTTATTTTTCTCAGCCTTACATCTCTGATTAGACTTCTCTCCAAGTGTATTTCATAAATACTAACAAGAAAACTTTTACCTATGACAGTTTTTTATGTTTAACTTATATTTCATTCAAATTATACCTATGATGTGTAGTTAGTAGAAAGTAGTAGATTAGTAATTGAAATACTATCTCGTGTCAAATGGGCACACAGATCGTAATAGAGGTTTTCTCCCCATGACTTAGTTATTACGCCGTAGAAAATGAACGTGGCTTCTCTTTCGCATTATGATATCAAGTTACCTACCAAACGTTGTATACATTATTTCACAGCTCGCTGAGGATTAAATCACGAAAACGAATCCAAATAAAATGCCGATCACTAAATCAATACTTTTTCTGAGCCAGGCCAGGGTTTCCATATTCGATCTTTCCTAAGGATATTTTCGGCATGGCAAGACATGGCGACGTGCATTTGGTACAAGGGCGCACGTGTAACTGTAGTGCTGGGAAAATTACTAATGAAGGCATCGCCTGGAAATAAAACTAATTTCCCAAGGCCTCGCGCGGGAACCACTTCGTCTCGAACGGGGGTTCGTCCTACGAGGGTAATGACCTCCATTATGTGAGTCTGGTCACGTGCCACTCACCTTTTGACAGCAGCTTGGCAAAATAAGATGAGCTCTATACGAGACGAAGGGGCTTCCACACCACCGAGCCGAATGTCCCATTCACTAGACTCAGTGAAGGCATGATTCCAAGACCTATTCAGAGATAAGCCTTTGAAAAGGTCTTATAAATATTTAAAACGGCACTTGATTCCATAATATTTCGCGATATTCTATTGATTTTTTCGAGCGCAGCGAGAAATGAGGACTTTCGAAAGACTTACGGATTTTTTGATAAAATGAGTTTTCATCTCTCGTTCAAGTAACAATGAAAATGCTTTAGAATTAAATATTAAGCTCGAAAAATTTTGTATAGTATTGATGAAGTTATGTACTTCAGTTCTTCATGAAAACAAAGATTTCATTTGCTACACCGTTCATGGTCGGAGCCCTAAGTGGTTTGTGCGTCATAACTTTGCATTGAAATTCAATTATGGAAATTATTTATTCCACTGGACCGAAGCTCGAAGTTATCGGCAATACCCTTACAACACCTCTCACTCCATTAGCGGGGACCCTTAGTGTGGCACACATACCTAGGGGACGGCAACAGTTCCAATCTTGGTATGTATGATCATTAAATATTATAATCATATCGTTTTAATGGCTCTACTTTAAAAAGTCCACTTCGATTCTAACCCATCCTCTCTAGACATTAGCGCATCTTGGAATTCAAAACGTTTTACTGACCGAAATGTTAGTAGGCTATGAATTCTCAATAACATTACTGAATGTATAAACAAAAACATCTTAACGTTTATTACGTATATGCGCTATTATCAAATTTATCTAATTTCCGTAACTTCAACCAAAACAGTATTTCATCAAAGGCATTTATTTTGTTAAGTAAATTATAAAGAATGAAGTAGATTAAGGAAACAAGAACAGAAGATCCTCCAGCGCGTTAGCAATATCAATTTTCATGATTTTTGAACAAATAATGCCGTGCCGTGGGGAAAGTGGAAAATGGGGTGGAAGGATTATGTGCGATAGTGCTTCCTGGTTGCAACCGGCGTGATCCTAACCCCAGAATTCACGCAACCTGCTAGTTGTGAACCGGAAAACATAATTGTTAAGTTGGATGTTACCTTCCTATCTAACACACAAACTATTTTATTTAGAGACATATATCAGTATCATCCATCAGTATATTGGACTTCTGGTACCAGCTATTTTTTCCAAAAATGATTCATATATCTCCACGAGAATTTTCCACAATTCAGAAATCGAATTGAAAAGGAAATCTCGCTGTATTTCTTACGAGGACGTCCCCTCTCTACTCCTCTCTCAAACACTCGCGCGCCCCCCCTTCGACTTTCCTCAATTTATCACTTGATTCAATTACAATGTCAATTCGCATCCTCAGTCTTCAGAAACGAAATTTTCCGTGGGCGTCTACATCTCCAATTTATCCCATTCTCTACCCCAGATTTTTTATTCCTTCGAATACTCTTTTTTTTATCGGCTTGATGTGCAATACAGGGACTCATTTTTATAGACGTTTTGTGAAATTGGGCCGTTCGTTTTATCTTGGACAGTTATGGCCCCGTAAAGTGATTTTCCTGGGGAGACCACCTCACTGGGCTTCTTTCTCGAAAGTGGGCGGGGGTATTTTTTATCTCCGTCACAGTGTGTGTATCACAAAAAGAGATCGGTGGGTTCGATGGGAGGCCTCCGTGACGGCTTTCCCCTTCCTCGGCTTCGCGATTCTTTGTTGTGTCCATTCTGCAATTTGAATATGAATGCACTAGAGACAGATTAATTTCGCCTTGCTGTCTGCAGTAACCACCAAGTCTCAAACTTCTTCCTTGGTCAAAATATCATAACATTTTTGTTTTCTACCGCATCGAATCTATTTAGCTTTTTTTTAAATATGCGGTACACTACAGGTAGTATAAATCATTCTTTATTTGAGATAGTTTATGCAACAGCAATATAATATTACGATTTCCTACCCTTCTCTGTGTTTATTATTAATCTTTTAGGTCAGCGCTCTAAAGCTCACAATTCCAAGTTTGCAATGTCTTCGTGCAGAAAAATATTCTTTACACCCAAGAAACATTAATTATCATAGTCAGAGGAAATACGAATTAATCTTTCTCGGCGTGTCGAAGTCTGAATGACTAACATACATATTACCAAAGGCAGGCCCCCAAATTACGGAAATTTGCTAAGTTTTTAAATTATAGATTTGTCGATCTAAATGGAAGTTTTTGATTCATGCCAACTTTATATGCCTAAAAAATATGCAATTTGGCAAGATTAACCAGATAACTACAAGAGGGTATGATCTCCGAAGCCAACAGGAATATTAATTATAAGAAGCTCCTATATCGATATTTCGATCATAAAAATCAATTGAAATCTTTTAACTTTACGATTACTAAAGTTTACGAAAGGAATTACGCTGAAGGCAAAACAATAAACGACGAACGACGGCATCATCAACTTAATTTTATTTAACTAATCACTTTCTTAAATTCATAGAACAGAGAACAATAAAATTAGATGCAGGAGGACAAAAACCTTTGCCGACCGGTAATGCCTCCGTGGTGAATAGTTATGACCCCTACCTTGAGGTAATCGCTATTCACCTCTCTTACTGCACAACAGCTAATCCAAAGCCTCGAAACTTCCCTCAAACCTATCCCCCCCCCCCCCCC
>LYUA01000954.1:623022-636077 GCA_002093875.1 Calopteryx splendens | reverse complement strand
TCCTCCTGGCTGGTCTCGGTCCCGTCGCCTGCTCCGTCGCGGCCCTCCAGGCGGGCCCCCTCGACCCTCTCTCGGCGTCGTCGGCTGGGACCCGCGGGGGTCTTCGACATGCCCCGATGGTCACCGCGCCGCCACCGCCCCGGGTGGTGCCGGAGTCCTCGCCGCCCGCTGCCGGTGGCGAAGGTGGAGCAAGGATCACTTACGACCACCGCGGTGAGTTTGTTTCAAGTGTCGAGAGCCGAGCGCGAATCGGGGAGCGAAGCGACCGTACATTTCGTGCGTCTGCTTCCCGTTTCAAAATGGTAGTGAAAGTGGAATCTGCATATTATTGCTCTCCATGCCTTCTACTTTTTAAGGTGTTGCCTCACCCATGGTGGCATTAAAGTGAATAAATATTTTTTTCTACAAGGAGCAGCTAATAATTCGACTACAAAGACGAAGTTTGCGTGGGCACAATTTTCTTCACTTGCAAAATCATCAGCCGAAGTACTCTTCCATCGTCAGAAAGCAATTACTCAATTTCGCCCAGTCCAGACGCGGACCAAGCATGTTCCGGATAGCACTGATATTAGCACGACTGTTTTCCCCCAATGAACCCCATCATTGCCTAAAGCTCATCGTGTGAGACTTTGCAGTTGTTTTCCTGATCAATTGAGTACGATAATGCACCCTTCCGGTGCATCTTAGTGTTATAATATATGTGGGTGAGTTTTACGATTTTTCGGATGCCCTCCTTGGTAATGAAATTAAAGCACCATTGACTATTTTCCAAGAACTCTCCTTGCTGCACAGAAGACTTCATGCAGTCCTTTAATGAACCAATGTGAAACTCGTAGAACACCCTGGAAGAGCGAATCGCCCCCGACAATGAGGCATTCATGAAATACATTAATAATGGAAATGCCAGATAAAATAAAGAAATCGTCTCCTTCGCGCACCGCCTAATATTTTCTTCGGAATCTGATGTCAAGATAAACCCATCACCCACATCACGCGATCAAGTGCAAAGCGAGCTATCACTTGAGAGATTTCAGAGAGGGGATAAATTATCTTTGGCGTCGTCATTGAACTCCTTTGCTTTCATGTAATCCTCAAGTATCAGGGAACCGGCAATGATAGTAACTATCATTGGCCGTGTCCCTGAACCGTAACATGATCAGCCATTTCCTTATATGAGGTTTTATAATAGGATTGATTTCAAAATCTCGGATTGGCAGTTGAAAACTGAAATTAGCGACGAGAAAAATTTCGCTCCGCATTTGCCAGTGCTCTTCTGTTGCCCCTCTCAAAGCGAGCGCGACAAATGACATGGGTAATACTTCATATGTGTCACAATGAAGTAACTACTAAGTACACGTTTATTTTATTTTCAGGCGTAATATCTTAGCACATAATTATCTAGGAATGTTTGTGATAATACACATGAATTGAATACCTTCGAATTCAAGGGAAAGAGAGAAGTGGTTGAGATTTACTGATTTCTCGTTTCTTTATTATTTCCCAGGGTCATTGTAACGGTCCCACTCCCATATCCCACAGGTATTGGGAGGGATTAATTTTTCAGACGAAAGGTTTTCAATTGATGACAGTAGGTTACGGAATAGATTTTGATAGCTTGGAGCGTAAAATGCTGCAGAGCGCAGCGTTCAAATTTCTTCGTCGTATAATGTGAACGAAACATGAGAAAAGTTATGACAAGAATTCAGCTGTTGCATCCATCTTGCATACCTTTCTCACGAGACCGCAAAAAAATTAGTATTTTATTGAGTTTTATGAAACTAAAGTCCAAAGCTTTAAGGAAATAGATTGAGCCTTACATTCTCAACTCATATTTTATGGCACTTGCATAAGTAAGTTAAGATTCAAATCCTCCGACAAGTAAGTTAAGCTTCATATGTCTTTCACCGCCAAAATACGAGGAAAAACTAATGGGAATGGAACACAGATTCACTTTAAAAATATCATCATTAGGATTCAGTTTTTAACTCAGAGCTTTAGAATTTGTATTATTTACTCTCTCGATGTTCTCAATACAAATTTCTTTAATTAATTATTTGTGGACTTTTTTATGCTACAATAATATGGACCATTAAATACGATTTAATGGTGAAGGACTTGTCTCAAGGTACACTGTTCATCGTTAAAAATTAGAAAATTTGACCAAGGGAAATTGATATCAAATAGGTAGTTTCTCTTCGCCCTTTATATCTTCCGAAACTATAATCATTTAGAGATGAATTTAAACCCGTAAAAATATTTAATCCTGGAACAAATGATCGAAAGAAATCTTGTTGAGCTCTTTCCATGTGCGATTATATTTGAAAAAAACACCTAATGTTGGTTTTGTCCGTTGCTTGTCTCAATATTTAAGTAATCAGTGATGACCTTTCGTTCTCTTAGTAAATTCTTTCTAAGTCCTCTTTGAAAAAAGGAGTCACGGTGGAATGACCCCCTCACATTCCCTAAGCGTGAAGGCAAGGAGCGTCTACGAACTGTAACTTTTGAAGTGACGCCGCACGTGTACCAGCCCCCGTCTCTCGATTGGCCACCCTCCACCACCACCCTTTCCTTCCCTTGGGGGAGGCGAGAGACAATTTCAAAGTGGTCCCCTAGCAGTGTGTTCCTATGGAAGCTGAGATGCCCATTCTTCTACTCGACCCATCTCCTCTTGAGTAAGATAAGAACGTAGGTACGTCAAATTTACCGAAGCGTCGACTGTGGGCGATTGCGGAATATTGCCAAGCCTCCTGAAAGGTCGTGCAAAGGGAATGAGTATCGCATAGTTGGTGGTGGTGACACAACTTTTACCCGCATAGTTCATTCTTACCGAGACCGGTTCCCTTGCTAGAACGCGAACTTTGGAATTCGAGGCGAGGAATTTAAGAATGAAGCCGTATGAATAGTTGACGGGACGGATGGAGACGGGCAAGAGGTGGACGCATTACTCAGGGGAACGGGTGGGGCAGTCGGTAGACAGAGGAAACGAGAGGACAGCAAGGTGTGGTGATAGGCAGGTGTAGCGTCTACTAAATAAGCCCCGAGTATAAGTATTTTATGAAAACGGGAGAGGTAAGGAATTTCAGTGTGAGGCAAGTCTACCAACTCTTTTGCGACGCATCTCTTTTTATCCATTTATGAAAAAAATCATGGGAACACTAATGATTCTTTTGGGACTTATTACATGCTAACAGTTGTACTATAGTAAAATCAATGAAAATATTTTATGCCCTTTTGATTTCTTACTCTCCCCTGAGCTGAGGCTGAGGCCCCTATTCCCTGTAGTTTTCTTTTTATGAGAGTTTTCCTGATAGTTTGAAATTGAAACCTTAACGAAACATTTTGACGGGTCTTGTTTTTATTTTGTGTGCCTAGTATGTTTTCATTTTTTTTATGATTTATTCTTATCGTTTTCACTGGCGACCGTTATGTAACATTCTACTCAGTAAAAAAAAGACGAGGGAATTTGAGAGATAAAGAACAGATTAAGATTATAGCTGGTCGGGGTTGATGGCGGTGACAAACGTAAATAGGCGCTCGAAAGTTTAGTAAGTTTTTTTGTGTCGTAAACCTTTTTTGTTTATCTATTTACTTGAAGATTATGTGAAAAGTCTGGACTTGTTACAAGTATAGCAAATTTCGAGGTGTTCCACGAAGAGGTAGGGTGTTCTTTCCGCTTAGAAATGTACGTTCACGTCGATGGCAATGATTGGTATTGCAATATTTTGGTAATATTGCCACTGCCTCAAAATATTACCGCGTACTATTTCACGTATTGTATTTCAATGAATAGAAAATGATGGTCGGAGAGTAATTTCATCGTGATAAACGTTACATAACGGAAATTCAAAGTTTGTTTTCCAGTCGGAGTGAGTTATCGAAATTATCGTTTATCTCTGTTTGCTCGCAGACCGTTGATATTTTAACAGTTAGCAGTTTTGAGCATTTGATCGCGTGCTCGAGGACAAACGGATTGAAAAGTGATAGCAGAGGCATAAGACATGGCTCTTCACGAGGAAAAAGTTCATGGCATACCTATGCGCGTTGAGTATTTGAAAACGCACGGGAATGGGAAATATGAAATATAAAACAGAGATGGTCAAGTAAATTTAGTAAGGTGAGATGAGGTGATAGAAATGGGATGAGACTTCACAGGATCACTTTAAAGATTACGTCTTCTTTTACGGATAAAATAGGTAAGTTTTACCCCGTGTAAAGTTATTTTTTTGCGAATGTGAAAAACGCGACGGGGGAAAAAAGTAGAATGACAAAAATGCGGTAAGCGAAAAGGAAGAGAAGAATCTGGAACCGTGTGTGAAGGTGCTGCGAAAGCGTTAAAAAATATGTATGAAATGATTTTTCATAGGTTTTTTTGTTCTGAAACCTGAAAGGATATAAGGAAAGATATACATACGTCGGTTGGAAGATTTTGATTGCGGTTTTTGCATTATAGAGAGAGAGAGAGGGTGTGGGGAGGAAGGCCAAGGAAAAAATGTGGGTTTTCCTGGAGAGCTTCGGTGATTGGAGAGAGTGGAAATGAAGAAAAAAGTAGGTAGGAAAGCGTCTAATAATGGACCTGAGTGGATGGCTCGACAAGAACTAATCCCGGCGACGCAGATGATGTCCCCCAAAGGATATATGTTTCAGGCTGGAATAAAATAACGCGTAGTTGCTACATCATGATGTTGTTGAAGAAATGCTTTAAGATGCTGGTCTGAGGTGATCATTAATTTCAGAGAATATATTATGTGTGCATTCGGTTCCAAAAATGGTCTATAAACAAGAGATTTGCAATCCTGAGGGAGGTCAGTTGGAAAATGATACACGGAGAATATAGGCCTATATATCTCCCTAGTGTACACATATCAGGAAGTCTGAGTCACACGCATCTAAGGATATAGGGAGCACAGCCTCGTCGCACAAATTCCTTTTCACTCTTGAAAATTAATATCCGACGTGTAATGACGGTGTCTCCATCCTGGCCCGACGGCATTTCCTTATTGAATGCAGGAATTCCCTGACTTGCGCGCCAAGTTTTTTATAAACGGCGACATGGGAGTTATTTAAGCCAGTGACAAGTTCAATATTGACGATGCTCTCTCTTTACTTTGAGAAGCCGCATTATCTAAGTTTCTCTATGTACATTTGAAAACCTTCAATCCGTAGGTATTTTGTTTACAGGACATCTGAGAGGTTTAAAGAATTCCTCTGTGAACGCATGGATTAAGTGTGGGGCAATACGGAAAAATAACTTCGATCTTTAGATCTTATATAGGTACTTGGTATGCATTCTTTTATCCGAGTTCTCATCTTATGGAAGGAGATGCATTTCTTTCGACGTTGGAAGGCGTAAAATGACCCTATTAGTGGTGGCACTTTATTCATCAATTACAGCTATTGCTGCTCCAACGAGTTTTCTGGAAATGGGTAAATACTTTAACTGATTTATAAGAATGGCCCTGCATTAATAAAGTCTATATGTCTCTTTGAGGGAAGTCTTTTTCAGAGTTTTCAATTAAATGGTGAGCTCTACTCGGGCTCTCAACTGGGTTAGATTAAGTTTCGAGGTACGATTAGTCCATTGACTTCAGGGCTGAGTGAAGACACCCTGGAGGTCATCGAGTCGTCCTTAGAAACGTAGGCACTAATGTAGAATATAACCCGGATACCTGAGAAGAGTCCACCATATGTGCCCATGTGCCGGGAGTGAACCAAAATCTTTCAATCCACTGCTGCGAATTCCTGTACCTATTTCGTTTCCAAGCCCGCGATGTAAACTGACGTTTTTTACGTACTATATGTCGTTACTTAACTTCGTCCAAGGGGTAATTTTGTTGGAAAATTAAACACACATCAGCAGTCATCAACTCATCAACAGTGAATTAATGACAAGAGTTTAAAGCATTCAAACTTACGGTCTTTTGAACACAAGTCTTGCAATCCGCTGTAGCGTTTTGACTGAATAATCATATGAATTTTATTGCTCCCCGGAAAAATATTATGCACAAAATCAACTAAACAGGCCGCATATATGAAGAGGAAAAAAGTCTAAGTCCACCCCTGAAGTCATAGTAATGTACTAATTAGGGTGAGCCATGGTGAAAAGTGTAGATAATAGGTTCGGGGAAAATTATTCTTTATACGCCTTTCGATGAACCGTAGGAAGAAGGTGGAACACGATATGTATTGCAAACTTTTGGAAATGAGAAAAAGATTTTCGGGAGTGAATTGAACAATTGGTGCTCTTCCAGTATTTATTGTTTTTTTGTTGAACTGAATGACATGAATTGCTGGTTAAATGACAAGAAAATAATCCGTCACCAGCGACGTTTCGGAAATAGATTATCTACGACATTTCACAGTGTCGAATTTGAGGTCAAACGTGTTTAAAATCATGGAATTAATATTATCACAGCTGCATTATGGGTCAGTAATAAATTAGACTTAATTGTCAATTCTTAGGAAATATGGCATTTAATGCGATTTTGTCTCTAATGTCTGATTGTGTCCAGCAAAGCAATAAATGTCAGATGACGTTCGCTAGTTCGTGACGTCAGTTGACAATGCCTGCAGAAGCAAAAATCAATATAAGAATATTAGGTTTATATGAATAAGCATGAAATGAATATTCATGGTACACATAGACTATTTTACTTGAGACCTGCTATTTTACATAATATTGAAAAATAAATTCAGCGTTAATTATTTCAGTAATATTTTATCGCGCAAGATAAAAAACCGCGTTTAACTTTTACACACTCTCATTTTGTTGGCGTATGTTTACATTAAAATTCATTCGAATTAAATTCAATTGAAACTGTTTCCCCTGTAAATTAAATCTATTCACTAATCCGGAATGCAGCTGTTTGTACGACGTTGTAGCCCTAAAACTTCTAATTTATAAGTTCTTATTGAAAAGAAGGTACCCAGCCTTTTAAAAAATGCGTAGACAAAAATTTATGTTGTATAGTAAGACGTATAGCGTTGGATGAATTGTAAATTCACTGAATTGGCAAGCAATTCAGGTTTGTCATATTTAAATGAAGTATTTTTTCAATTTGAATGATATAAATACTTATTAACCTTTTTGAAGCTAAAAATCTTCGCAAAAAATCACGGTGAAGGTAATACCTATTAGGGAAAATCCGGGTGTAGAGCTGTTTATGTCTAGAGCTGAGCGTAGAATTTTTTTGTCGTCGGTTAAAATAGTCACGTATAAGTCGTGTGGTAGTCAACACCTATACTTTTGGCAGGATCCAAACCATGGACTTGAGCCTTCAAATTCAATTAGCTGTACACGATATCCACCGTGTTAACTGAAACACTGAGCATTAATTCAGTCAGCGGGATGTCCGATGAAGACAAACGCGCCATTTTACAATGGTGTCACATTTATTGCCGGGTTACTCAATAAATGCGCCTATTCCCAGGGGCAGTTAAAAGTTGACATAACTCATGAAGCATGTTCCGTGACATAGCTCTATGCCTTAGAGAAGAGTGACGTTGCTGTTATCAGCTCGTGAAACAATTACCTCCACGGAAAATGTGCCACTTGAGTCGAGGACAAATGACCATATATCCAAGTAGGGACAGCTCCATCTGAGGGGATTTTTCTAAGAGGGATTTAACGAAGACTTAGAGGCATCCCGGAGGGCGGGGCAGGACTCATGGATCACTCAGGGATTCTTATGGGAACAAATGAGGGGTTAGAAAGGTTGTTCTCTTTTGACCACAGTGGCAGGTGGCGGAACAAGGGCCCTCTCCCACCCGGGGCCGTCGCCACCACCCTCGGAAGCCCTCACCATCGGCGGTGATCGCGGCGCGCCATCTCGGGCCATGTCCCCCGAGAGAGGGAGAGATAAGGATCTCCGTTAAGTCCCTCCCTGGCTCTCACCTTTCCCCTCCCTTCCCATTCTCACACCCACCCACCTTTCCTCCACCCTTCTCACCCGAACCCTCACCCAATGCTTTGTGAGTTTGCGCCTATTCTGGGTACCGGCGGACACCAGGTTTTCTTCCTGTTCCGTAAAGGTGTCCACTCAGTTTCTCACGAGGGTGTGGGCGAAGCCTCGAGTGACGGTAATTTGCGCTGTAAATTACCCGAACTACAAGGCTCCTAGCAGGCGATAGCCATCTATGTTCTCACATGCCAAAAGAGCAAGATAATGTTGTTATGAATACAAATTTCGTCGTCTATTTGGAACGAAGTTCTGTTCTTTTGCGTACCTGAACTCTCAGATGGATTTTACCGCCAGGAACGGGTTTTTTATACGTGCCAAGGGGAAAATACGAGTGATTTTCAGGAGGAGAGTCATTCAAAATGATAGAGGAGTTTCATCACCTTCCACATCAAGTTAAGAAATATTTGGGGAGCAAGGAAAATTTTAAAAAACTTGTTTTTGTTAATAAATTACGTTTTTTAAATAAGAGCCAATGTGTGCGCTTCACTTCAATGCGCTTCACACCTGAGTTAATTTGGTGTTTTTCTTCACTTTTAATCTTAGGATTTACCTCGGAGAAGGGATCTTCCTCCCTTCTCCGACTTTGTTTGGAACGGGTTGAACCGTTTTATCCCTTTAAGTTCTCTAGAGGTGTTCTAAAACCAATGGGAATGGAGGAAAAGCCAAGGAGCCTCAAGTCAAGTAGCTGCAACCGTCGACCCAAGTTTTTAGGAAAAGATAACACTTGCTATAAAATTACTGCTTATCTTCCTATCATCGCGGATGAATCATTTAGTCCTATCTTTTGATGACGTCTGTAAAAACGGATTGTTATTAGTAACGCAAATCATTCCATAATATACTTATATAATGCAGCCATAGGTATATATCCGTACCAATAGGTTTGAATTTGGTTTACACAAAATATCTTTTTGGTTTACCGTATATTACAATATATAAAGTATTTTTGTTTAATTTAAATACATTTTTATAGAAGTTTATAAAATCTATATTTTTACGTTCAGGCCTTGATCTTTAAATCGCTTACAATTCTCCAGCGACTTCCATTTATCAAACTAGGAATGAAGTTGGACAATTGGTAATGCGTTGGTGCCCTGCCAAATCTGGGTGTGGGAAAGCAGGAAGTGCGTGGAGAATTCAATGCAGAAACATTAATATTCCACCATCAGGTGTTTTGTCACTTGAACGTCTAAGGGTTGACTGATATTGCCAAACGACTTGCCTTTAACTTTACTTTTCTTCGCAAGAATTGAAGAAGGGAGTCATTTTTGCAATTACTATTTATTTACCATAGGGTGCTCTGTGTTTTTTTATAACTATTTCGTTTTGGTTTTATGACCTTCGGGAGGAAGATATGACAGTAGAAATTTTCTCCAAAACATTTATCCTTCACAGAAATAAAAATAATTATCGTCAAGGAACTCTAATAGGTACATGATTGTTTTGAATGAAGCAGTAACAATAACACGAGTACCCGTTTACCTTATTACAGAATTTTTTTAAAGACCGATAGTACAAGAAATTTTTCTCAACCACTAGCATCTCTTTTTAATGGCCTTTACCGGAAATGGAAAAAAACCGTCAAGAAGAAGAAGGGTCGTAGGATACATTTTGGGGAACGTTGGCTTGTCGAAGACAACCGTGGTGGAAAAAAGGTAGCACACACATAAGTGAAACAAATGATGGCAAAAACGAAGGCATTGAGATGATAGCCGATGGAAGAATTGAGTCGAGAGCTGAGTCAAGCTAATCCTGAATTGATTACCACGGACCTATGAAAAATCATTGTAGTTACATCTACATGGTACCCCCGCCGCGAAGGGCGTGTGGGGGGGGGGATGTTACGTCACCATCCATTTATGAAATATAATGCCATTAGAACTTTGCCTCCTTTCACATTCGGTATGCTCAAACTGCCGTATGTGTTTCCTACTGTTGTATTCACGAATGTAGTCCTTATCTACTCGAGAGACAATCTCTCTCAACTTCCCGTCGTGGTCTCGTCCACCAATGTAATATGGAGGTAAAATGATCCCTTCTGTTCTAATGTTAAACTCGATTGATTTGCATCTCTCAAACTATTTGAGACGTGCATGCAATCGCGTGCTTCAAGCCGCTCCCACTATAGACAGTCCGATAACAATGTGACGCTCTCTGTTCGTTTATAACAGTTCTTCACGAAACGAGGAGCTTTCCTTTGTATCTTGTTTCTTTCCAAGATTAGTTCATTCTGCGCGAAGTCACAAATGCCCGAAGCGTCCTCAAGTTGAGGTCTAACTATCACGAAGTAACACATCTTCTTAACTTTTTAACCGTAATATTTTTCCCAGTACGCGTTTAACGAATCTCAGTTTCTTCAGCTCCGCCGATGGTCCTAAAGTGTTTACCCCGTGGAAGGTCTGATGCTGGAATGACTCTCACCTAGATGTTATCCATTTTCCTGATGTTACGTCCTGCAATTCTGTATGTGTAAGGGTGTGGTGTATGTATTTATTTCCCGAATATCTCATTACTGCACACTTTTTCAAGTTTGATTTGAGACTCCATTCCACACACCGGGCACTAATACTTTTGAGATCACTGGAAAGAAGATTTATAAGGGGATTTATTACTTATGTAATGACTGTAGATGACCGTATCGTCGGCCAATAATCTGACATTGCTAGAGATGAGAAATAAGAAAAAGGAGGGTGCCGATCACACTACTCCGTGGGTCGCCAGAGGCTACATCTACAAAATCGGAATTAACCCCATCAATGATCACACTCTGTTTGCGCTCAAAAAGAAAATCGCGAACCTAATTTACTATTTTTTTCATTGATTCCACAGAGTCGTAGTTTTTATACTAGTTTCTTGTGTGGTACTTGATCAAATCCTTTTTTGAATTCTAAGAAGACTGCGACCACTTGTTATCGTGATTCTCCCGATCTGAGGATGTTGTGGATGAATAATCGTAATTGTGCTTCACAAGATTTGTTCTTTCGGACCCCATGTTGCGTGTTTGTGAAAAAAACAATGGCTATCCAGGAAGCTCATGACGTTGCAATAATGTACTCAAGAATTTTGCAGGATACGGATGTTAATGATATTGGTTGGTAATTGCCAGGATCTTGTTTCCATACGCTCTTGTGGATGGGAGTTAGGTTGGCGATTTTCCAGTCTTGTGGCACTTTACCTAATGTCTGGTGCCAACTATTTTAATACCCATGATGGGATGCCTTCCGGTTCTGGAGATTTGTTAGTTTGAATACTCTGTAGTTGTTTAACCATGCCCTTTCTCTTTATGATAATGCCACTTATTGGTTCATTGACGTCAGGGAGATTTCCGATTGGTCTTAAGTCAGGGTTGTTTTGTTGCAAACGCTTTCAAAATACCTATCTGTTCAAAACATTTGATTTTGTAGCACTGTCTACAACTACTTTTCCATTTTTTCCAGTAATGTCTCATCGGTTTGGTGCTTACCTTTTAACTCCCTAGCGCATGACAAAAACCTATGGGCTCTCGTACAGTAATTCACCCAGAATATTTTTATTAAATCTACATAATATGAAGTACAAAATCTTTTTGATTTGATTTCTTTGGCTGGTGTATTTTTCCCTTACTTTCAACTCAAGTGGTTCATCGTTGGATTTGCTTGCTTTTTTAAATTTTGGTCGGTATGTAATTTTCTCTGTTTCCTTAGGGCCCATTTCACTTCAATGTTATACCAAAGGGGGGATTCAATATCATGTTTGTATTTGGAGGGCACGAACGTTTCGATTCCGTGGAGCACTATTTCTAAAAAGGACTTCCATCTTGCCCCAATGTCTTCGTTACTGGTACTTTATAAAAATTCTGGCAATACCTTTTCAAGTTCATCCCCAAATGCCTTAAAGTTACATCCGGTTTCGAGGTTTTACGTTAATGCCATAAGTGAACCATTTATTGGATGGAATGTTAAAAGTGCCCCCCCCCCCGATGATTACATTTATGCTGTTATTGTGCTTAGAAGTGAACACCGACGCCTGATTTTTTAATAGTTTTATTACATCTGTTTTAGAATTCGGTGGTACATAGAACGAACAAGCATATATAGTTTTTTTGTTTTTCTGCATGTCTACATTACTGCTAATTGTAGGTGAAAAGCTAGTTAGATTGGTCTAAACTGATATAAAAAATTCACCACTGATCCTGTTAACTGTCTTTATATGCTATAACCTAGTGGAAATATTTCACTATCCTTGATATCATCAGTAAGCCAGCTTTGATCCAAAAACTAAATCGGCGCTGTGAAATGCGAGCTCAATATCAGCTCTTTTTTATACTGCGGCAATCAACTACTTCTAAACTGATATGCGAAGATGCTTTTCTTTTTTGTGGATTGTTCACTTTGTCTTCTTTGTTTAGTCTATTTTTTTAATAGCATATTTATTTTTTAGCTTGGGATATTTAACCGACAGTAAGGTGATGGCTAAACAAGTTATCCCTATGCGTTTGCTCTTCTGCCTGTAGGGTTTTTTTCGTTAACATTCAGGAGTAGAAAATATGTACTATCCCTGCAGTTAATGTGCCATGCCTAGAGTTCTTCGAGACCAACATTCGTAAACTTTGTTCTCATAAAGTAGGCAGTAACATTACTGAAACATTTCATAAACCATTACATAGACAATGATCATAGGAAAGAAAAGTGCTATCTTTAATATTTGATTCCACTGGGTATGAATCATTGAGTTTTTATTTATATTTTTGCCAATTTTATATGAATAGGTAATTAGTATTTGGGGGGAAATTTTAAATGAAGCATAAAAATATTTCTTTTTGATTACTTGAAGGGATCAGATAAGGTGGATAAATATGTTTTGGGAGGTAGCATCTTGAATGTTTTTTTTGTTTTTCAGCAAAATTATCCGTATTGTTTATGTGTTGACGTGAGCTTCTAAGTTGGAACAAAGGCGGCGTCCGCTTCGTCCCTTGTTTCCAGTTTACATTTTCGGGGAATTCATCTGCGTCGGTCAGCGTTAGGCGACAGCCGTTTCTCTCTCCCGTTACAGGTGACTTCATCAACGGAATTCTTTCAGTCCAAGGCGTTCTCATGTTACGGGGGGGGGGGGGGGGGG
>LYUA01000954.1:610303-620775 GCA_002093875.1 Calopteryx splendens | reverse complement strand
GAGTGGTTTAGCAAAGGGGGGGGGGAGTGGGCTGATTAGGCTAAACGACAATTTACTCCCACAAGAATAGATGTGGAAGTACATGCGTTTCGCACTTAAATCCAAAGGGCGATTTTCATTCGTGGTCCCAAAAATGCTTACAAAAATTAAAGTATCACTGAAGCAAATAATGAATGCAAAAATAAATATTTTGGACGAGAGAAATAAATTATTCATGTGCAGCGTTATTGGCAAGGAATAAGTCCGCGTTGGCCCCCCTAGCATAAAATTATTCTCTGGTAGCGCCACCGTCAAATTACGAATGTCTGCTGATTTGATTTCAAACGTCTACAGTCAAAATTCCTATGCTCTTACTACATGTGCACCCTCAGCTCAGTGAGTAACTCATAGGAAAACCTACTTACAAGTCTACTTACATTCTTGACCTAATTTCGTTTGCATCCACCTTAACTCTCATCTCATGAATAGGAATCTTTAATCGCGCTCACATAAAAAGGTGGCAAGAGCCGTAGTGGAGGTTTCCATATTTGGGACGGGTGTTGTTAGCGAAGCCTTTGGGAGTTGACGCGAAAGAGTTTGACTTCGAAAGGAGACTTTAATACGTAAATAAATGACGGAAGGCCGAGACACACGGAGAGGAGGAGGATCTCAGAAGAGATGTTGTGCGCTGAGGTCACTTACTCCTTTCGAGTTTCGCGATGATGCGTGGCCAAACGGCCAGCCAGCCAAGCCAGAACGAGAATGATGAAGGAGCAGCGCCTTCCGAACGCCAGGATCACCGAGAAACAACGCTGTAATCCCCCTTCGAATATTTCGAGATGCGTGTGCCTGTGTGTGTTTGTGGGAGGCGGAACGAAATGAAATGCAATCGAGTTAAAAGGTACCGAGGAGGCGAAGGAGTTTGAGGGTAAAATGCGGAAGTGGCTGATTTCGAGGTGGATTGGGGAGACTTAAAGAGGTAGCCGAGGTGGCCTCATTGTCTTAGTCAGAAAACAATTCCGGGGGGCTAATGCTGACTCTTCCTTGGCAAATGTTCGTGGAGGATTTATTTTTCCCAACCAAAACTTATTATTGGCCTTGATGAGACTTTATATTTCTTTCGGTACTTTTCTATGCAAAAAATGAAAATTGGACTCTGCATGGAATTACAAATAGTACTTCACTTGGTTAACTATTCTTGTGGGAATTAAGTTTCGGAATGGGGTCGGGTGGGGGGTAATGAACCCCACCTGGCCACCCCAGCGGGTGCGCTATGATGGAAGAACGAGGTAGGCGACGAAGCATCGATCGCATAACCCTATTACCAAACGGGGCGGTCCGATGCCTATTGCGTCACAATTCTCATTCATAGCATCGCCCAGGCGCCGAGTTATCTTGCGTCAGCGGAGGAGGGGCATTGCCCAAAAGATCAATCCTCGCCAACGCCAGGGAAACCACTCGAGAAAATTCCGCAGTACTTAGGGCCTACAGGAATGTACTTGGATTAAAAATGCCTAAGTCAAGAAAAACTGATTAAATAAGAGTGACTTATGTGACGTGTCGAAATTGTATTCCTGTCGACTTAATTCATTCCCATGTTTCTGCCCGTCCTGACATTTCAGTTATCTGCAGCCACCGTGTTAAGATTTTGGTAACTTAACAACACTTTTAGCCATTTTATATTTTTATTTCCTCGACGATTTCTCTGGCTGTTATATTCTCACGAGGAGGTTTTTCTTGTTACACACATTTGAAAAAAATACCTATGTAATTAGGCATTCAAAATTTTAATTTTTTTATTAACTGTCTTACTCCAATGTCATCTAGTTGTTACCTATCGCGTTTGCATTCCTTAATAGCTCGGCCGTGATTGGAACTTCTCTTGCTCCCCTCTATTTCTCTTTCCCTGTTGATGATTATAGCTGTCATCATCGTTGGAATTGATTTAATTTCGCAATTCTCCGTGAAGGAAGGAAGAACGAGTGATATTTACTTGTTGGCTGCATGGATTCCTTTGCTAGGGATATGCCATTTGAACACGGATGAAGAAAAGTTGTTCTGTACCAATTGGAAAAATGCCTGTGATGTATGCACCGAATGGAATATTTTTATTTTTTTTCGCGTTAATGATATCCGATTATGGCCTCTCGAGCGTCTCTGATCGTGGTTTGAGTCTTTCGGATTGGAGTATTTGGCACGTGTTCCTAGGTATATGCCATGAAGCGAGGGCCATTTTTGACCCGGTTTTCGGACACTTCGTTATCATTTTGCGCATTTCCAATGATGATCAACTCACTTTTAGAAGCCGTTTAAATCATAAGGGGCATTCCAATATGCCCCACATAACTTCGTCGTCAGGCAAGTAAGTTCACCGCTAGTTACTACGGTTGGTTCATTCAATCAGTCTCTCGCGATGAACAGGTAGTTAGTTCACCGAATCTATTATGAGGCAATAACCATTCCCAATGGGGAATATTTTCATTTTCGTCAAATGAGAGAACAGATGATTTTCGGAGATCTGTTTGGAAGAAGT
Organism: Calopteryx splendens; assembly: GCA_002093875.1. NCBI lineage: Eukaryota > Metazoa > Arthropoda > Insecta > Odonata > Calopterygidae > Calopteryx > Calopteryx splendens. The sequence goes on along the minus strand of LYUA01000954.1, from coordinate 618,263 downwards.
CGCTTTTCACGTTCATGTATTGTGTGCAACGAATGCATTCATTAAATAAGTGTTTCGTGCCAAAATAAATTACCCCATTAAAGACGCCAGAACTATTGGAGGGAAGGTCTGTTAATGTTGAGAGTTAACTTTTCTAGTATGGGTGAGTCACATAGTGTTAGTGACCGTTATAATCTTACAACGAGCTGAAAACACCAGTGTTCACTGCATAAATATATTCTCCATCCTGTGATTCCATATAACTGCCTGTGCAACATTCATCTCCATAATCCGATTGATTTATTTTTCTTATTTTTTCTTTCGTCTCCCTGATCATGAGTTCCGCAGCCATTCTAACATTCGCTCTCTCAAAAATAAAAATGCGTTCCAGAATAGAACTTCGATGTGGTTTGCTCTCCGATATTTATCAGGGTCTCACTGAAGCGTGCTTCCCAGCCAGAGTCCTCTTCGCATCTCGGGAAAGTTCTCGGGCGGGGAGAGTGCGTGTTGCCCACGTGCCTCTGGATCAACCCCAAGAAAGTGATCGCAGTGGCTACTTAACATTCTCGCTGCTGAGTCCGTGGGGCCCTCTTAAAATTAGACTCACGTGATCTCCTCGCTTTTATTTCGTGCACTGCCATGAATGCTGCCGTCTCAGCCGTAAGGACGTTGCAATGCGATATGCTCCTCGTCGACTTAAATCACATCTAAACCTCCTAGTTAAGGATTGGATCGTGTTTGAGCCATTATTTTGCACCGGCCCTGGAACGTTCTCGCGTCACTGTTACCGTGGGATGAAGTTTTGAGCGCTGTCTCGGCGTGAACGAGGTTTACATTTCTATACGCGTAAGGATGGAATGACACTGCAGCTCGCACTCTTGTTGGTCATTGAAAACCCCAACGGAGCCATAATGATTGTGAAAGGTCTTTCAGGAGGGAATGAGTAGGTGTCTTCCCACTTTTGGATTGGTTCTTGTATCATCATTTTTGCGTCTTACACCAAGGTGTATGGGATGTAACAAATTGAGATGTTTGATGTTTTATTCCCAAAGGAAAAGATTCCCTAATCCCACGTCTGCCTGGAAGAATGATGTTTATTTCGAAACGAGAGTAAGGATTGAAATGATGGATGCCTGGATGAATTAGTTTCTGGGAATTTATTTGAAGACGAAACGAATTTTACTGAGATATTTAAGAGGCCACTGAAAAAAATTTAATCTGAATATTTTAGGAAAGTGGCGAAGAGGTTATTTAACTCGTCGCTAGGGAGTCGTTTTTAGTCATATAATCCGATTTTATGACTTATCTCTACGTTTTTGGCACCCACCTTCCTGGAAAGACTGGAGTCATAAGATATTATGCCCATAAGATAAGTAAGTCACGGTCCGTGCGGCTGCCGAAATTGTGGTCGGCGTTATAATTTCCTTGCTGTGCCACGTCGTTTCATCATTCTGACGAGTAAACGGTCCAGTATTAACCGCGGAGGATTGGTAAGTTTTTATCGCCTTCCCCACACTGAGGAAATGAAACAATAACTACCTCCTCATGAAATTAAATCCGGACCAGCGAACTGAACATTCAGTGTGCTGGACACCTTACCACTCAATCCGTTATTTTGTTCCGAATTTAATGATATTCATGAGCATATTTTTTTCTGCATATAAATGGGTTTTAACTCGAGGTCCAACAGGTATTTATTTTTTGGTTACTTTTTACACGGATGCTGTCCAGCGTGTGCGGGCGCCCAAACCCCACCACGTCTCCCGCCCACCATTGCCTAAGCTCTGAGTATGCCATCGGTGGGGTGATAAGTATTATCATTGCGTTATAACAGAATTTCAAGAATGCTCACTGATATCGCAGAAAAAATTCTTTCATAATGAATACTCGTTTTTATTGTTTACACGAAGTGTAGCTGTTGAGCGAATTCTTAACCAAATCTGTCGGAACATGCATCATATTTGTTTTATATTTTTTTAAACCTTATTTGTTTTTTAGTTGGATTACCGTGATCATTGCATTTTTTATCCAAAACAGAAATCGGTTCCAAGTGAAAAATTATATTCGTTGTGCATATGCAAGTATTAATCAAAGTAAAACTGATAATTTTGACCGTGAGAAAACAATTTGAGCATCTAGTTCATGGTAAAGAAGATGAAAATAAATTCTAGAAAATAAATCTGTTTGCTAGTTTTATTCGTACCACAGAAGTAATTAAAAATAGAAGCACTCCGCAAAATCCTTTCGATTTTGTGGTAGGGCATGGATTGAGACTAGCTGAGAATCAGGGCAACAAGTGGGCTGCGTCGTTACATAGTGGCCCAAGGACATTTTTGTAAGCGTGAATTTTATGGGGAGGATTATGAGCTGGTTATGGGAAAGTGTTTAGTGTGCATAACATCTCAATATTGTGCAAACTAGCAGCTCTTCAATATGGAAATACGACGGCTGCTCAAATAATTGGTAATACCATAACGATGGTGTACTGCTATTAAAGGTAGTTGCATTTTTCCTCCTTTCTGTAATTTTTAACCCGGGGTTGTATTCATTCATGAGCTATGGCAAATTTCCTTTAAAGTTTTAAACATTGTCCGGGAAATTAGCCGGCTTCCTTTATTCATGCATGTTTCAACGCTTTGAAATTTTGAAACAAATTGCATTTATTATAAACTTACTCCTACTCTTGGAATTCGATCATAGAATGGCCTAGGCGCCTGACTAAACAAATCATTCTGTCGGAATGCGGAAGGATGCTGCCGAAACATTGGACAGGTTGAATTAATTGGAATGATCTTTTATACATGGGTTCTCTACTGATAGCCGAGTTAATATTGATTGACAGTAGTGTATTAAGAAACCCTTTCAAGAAGAAGTATCGCAGTAATGATCGATCTGTCGATAGGTCCTAATAAACGCGTTGTCATATCGCTAATAACTAAACGCTTCGCCTCATTTCCGCCCCCGTGTGACGAGGGGTTTCCGGGGCCGGGCCTTTCTTGGTCCGTGCCCCCCCCTATCATCCTCCCGGCACCGTCGTCGATCGAAGCGTGATGGATGATGGACCGGAGGAAATGATGGGTCGGGACGTGAGGAGAAGGGCCGGCTGTCCACCCACCCACCTCCGTTCTCTCTTGGGCCGAGCTGGACCGATTATTACCTCCCCTTCCTCCAACAACCCCCATCCCGCCCCTCTTACAAACCGCTCCCCGCTTTTCCCTTCCTCGTCCACGAGGAAAACCTCAACCGGTTCACCCGGGGAGACTGATAATCACATCTCTCCCNNNACCCGGGGAGACTGATAATCACATCTCTCCCCGCCCCCCCCCCTCTTCCCTCTCCCGCCGCGCCTACCCCCTCCCCCAACTCCTCTCTCATCTCTCCCCCCATCTCATTCCCCGCCCCGCCCACCGAATCTTCTCCCGGGAATGCTCGAAATTTCTGCGGAAGATCTCTCTCCCTCTCTCCATCTCCCCGGCGCGGCGGTCGGTCAGTCAGTCACGTTGCGCGCGTTCCCCCACGCAGCGATTCGGACAAGGACACACGTTTTTCGATCGTAAGCAGCGTTCTCGCCCGGCCGGCGCGCTATTACACCCCATCCTTTGTGAGGGGGAGGAGGGAAGGGTCCGAAGGGGCATGCCGCATGCCTCCCCGGTGCGTGCTTCCATTCGTGGACCCCAGAGAGGAATTCCACTCGCTCCCGGGTCGCCCCCGGAGCAGGGGCCGAGGGTGGAGGAAACCGGAGGGTGTATTCGGGAGTGCAATGGCAGGGGACAGCCCCTCCGCGTGCCCACCCCCTCCCCTTTCTACTATACATCTCTCCTCCCTCTATCTCCTCCCTCTCTCACGTCCCCCTGTCCAGACGGTATTCCCGAGGTTGTTTCTACTCGGCTTACGGCCGTTGAGATCACTAACATTTTTATGGCTCCAGTGAAGAGGGTGATAGATGCGTGCGCTGCTCTTTTGCGCGGGAAAATGGTGGGTAGGCGTAACGGGTGACGGCATGCGTGTTGGAAAGTCATTTGCTGGAATTGAAAAAACGTTTACGTGATACGAACATAAGATTTACCGAGTGGTCTTGAAATGCCGAGTTGAAAGGATCCAGCGAATTTTCGGATTACCTCAGATTAATTCAACTCTTCGGCCGTGATGTAAGTTGCTTGGATATTCCCGCTTTTTGTGTTATCCCCATGTTCTCTCTTTACTGCCGGCAATGAAGAAGCTTTATGGATTGTAGTAAACATGTCACAGGAACGTTCAGGAGTTTTATTAGCTAATTATGTCGGGTAAAATTTTTGAAAGACATAGGGGCTCTGGCTAATCATAGGTCATAAACATTTACTAATGACAGTTCAAAAAATGGAAAAATCTCTGGAGTGAGGTAATTTTCGAAATAAATGGGGAAGAAAGTCCCAAGCAAATATTCGAGAGGAAGGTGAAGATTGAAGACAATGAGGAAAAAGGGGAAATCTAATAATGCGCGCATAATTCATTGCTTGTGCTACGTGAAGTAACAGGGGAAAGAGGTACATTGTGGGAGGAAGATGATCTCGTAGCTACTTCTTGCTATACGTCTTCCACATAAGCCGCATTATACTTAAAGGTGGTGCTTTGGCGTTGAAACTCTTAGCACGTGTACTGCAGCGAAAATTGGGCCATAAGTCTATTGTTATTGTATTTCTTACGCTGTTCCCACATCTCCTTTCACAGATGTATTCCCTTCAAAAAGTGAACTTAATAATATCATTTTAGCTTAAACTGTGTGCAAATTATTTTTGAAAGGAATTCTCTGTCTTATATTATCCACTTTTATACCTATGGAATTCAGGCTCACGACAAATTTAATTTAGGAAATATATCCATCGATTCTCCGTAGTTTCGGAGGAAAAGCTTGATGAAATAGCTTTTTTGCTACTTTTTTCGAGTAAAGCTGTTAAAATACGGCATTGATATTTTATGTATATTATAAAAAAAGGGTTTTCCTACAGCTGTTAAATTGATAATAAGTAAGATTGAAAGAAATGGTAACATAATTCCTCTCAGAAAGAGTTAATGCCTGGGGTAATTTTTCGTAATTTCGCTCCCCATCTCGCGGTGATGACTGATTAGGTACCTATTATTTCGGAAGGCGCTAATTTATTGCAAGAATATTCCTCCCCAGTCGAAGAATGCACGCTTTTTCAGTGGAGCTCCGGTAGCCATCCGCCACTTTTCCATATCCTCCTCCGAAGGTTGCTCGAGGTGAATATTTGCGTGCTCGCCCCCCCATTTGTTTCCTCCGAGGTGTGCGCCGTTCTCCAAACTCCACTTTCCTGGAACCTCCGTGGTGGTATTGAGAAATCGGGAAGTGAAGGGGAGGGAGGAGCTCCAGGGGGAGGGCAGCGGGAGGCCGCGAACGAAGTGACCCAAGGATCTCGGCCACCCTCCTCCCGCACCCTTGAACCATATCCTTCCTCACCCCTCCTTCATCTCCCCACGCCCATTCCACAAACTTGGGCGTGAGGTTATTTTTTTTTTTACGCGGCCAGCATACTGAGCGCCAGATGGTAGGCATCATATTTCAATTCTTGAAGCATGGGGCGAGTAGGATTCGAAAATTGAATATTTATCGTTTCATTTTCAATGAAATGCAAGATGAAGGCAGCATGATTTACGCGAAAACGATTGTTGCAATGCCACACGCGTGCAGTCTTCCATTTCCCCCTCGTTTTTCCTCTCCAAAGGGAAGAAAAAACTTTTATTTTCTCTTTCGGCGAGAAGAAACGTGCTCTTATAACTTCCCCACGGATGATTGGCACCCTTTCGTTTGGCGGTTGGTTTTTTTTCCCCCGGCGTGTTCCCGATAGCCGACGGCTGCTCCTCCGCCAATTTCCCTGTAAATCATTGACGGTTCGGCCTCGTTAAAGGCCTCATTTTATCTCTTCCAATCTCTCCGTGGCCGTCTCGCGATAGAGGAGATAGCCCTCCCCATTTCCCATACATGCCACCCTCCATTTTCATTTTCCACCTTTTTTTTCCCCCCTGGGACGGTTAGCGGGACCCTTTGGAAAATTTTTCGAGGATGAGATGTGCCCGATGGCGCGCATTTGATTATCTATATGCAAATAGATGCGTGGAAGACCGCTGGCTGCCTCCCGTGATCAAAATTTCCGCATGAGATCTGGAGGCGTGACGGGGTAGGAGGTGGGCCTGAGGAGGGTGGAGAGGGAATGGGGAGAGGAGGCTTGGGAAGTAATCTCGGGGTCGAACGCCGGGAAAGGATGAGCGATTGCGAGCCGGACTGGCTTCCAGACGGGAAGTGTTGTCCAGGGGCGCGAACGCGGATCTTCCCTCGCGGAATCGCCACCCATTTCCCGATCCTCCTCCTGTCCCTATGCTTCGCCGAACTATCAGGCTCTGCGTTTAAGGTTTCCTTTCCCGCTCCTATTACAAGCACACTCGCACAAGCAAAGCGCTCTCATTGTGTCCTTCAAATATTTCCAAATGCCTTAAATTACGTGATTCAATTTTTTTAAATTCAGAAGTACAACATTTTACAAGATGTATCTCAGAATTAACAGCAACGGAGGGGGCGTAGTACACCAATGACCTGAGCGTTCGGGCACTGTCCAATGAGTCCCGGGTTCAAATCCCGGGATATAACTGTGGGGAACTTTCATGAGATCCAGGCCATTCGATTTTTTGGATGCCAGTATTTCGAGGAAATCGCAGGTGGCACTGGGGAAGGAACTGCCTCCTCCACCTTGACGTGAGAATTTCAATCGCCGTAGGGGTTAGTACCTACTGGGTGAGCTCTACCCTTACTTATCAAACCCAGCTTCTAGTTGATAATTGTGGTTGGAGGCTGAGGCAAGCGATGATTAAGCGCTGTGATGATTAAGTGACCATTTATAGTGTAAAAAACAAAATCCGCTGGGAACGATCATGTACCTATCTGATTGAGGACAGACCAATGGATCTGTGGCATGAATATTTGCGTGCATTGCAATGGAACTCGATCAATGCTTAATCATTATTTTTACACGTTTACACGTAGAAGAGGCTTTTTTTAAGGAATGAGAACTTTTTTCGTTTAAATTTCTAATGCAGGCGTAAGAATAAGCAATCTATCTCTGGTATGTTATAAATTTGCGCACCGTGTATGTTTCTTGGTGTTTTCTTTTTCAATCCGTCATGCTATATCCTCCTCGTAGAAATAGTTTTAGTTCAAGAATAACTACTGCGCGTCATTTGCACGAACTTGTTTGTCACCTTGCTCGATTTAATTCCCTAATCGAGCAAAAAATGATAGTTTTAGTAGTTGCCATGTTGATTTTAACTTGAAAAATAGTACACTCGACTGTGTCAGGCTTGACAACGTGGAAATTCATTATAATTTTGAAAACTAGTAACTAAATGAAAAAAAAATTCCTTAAAAATTGGCTGTTGTGCATAAAAACATCGTCACGGTGGATTATTCTTGATTAAAGAGATTTTCTTCAAATGGTTGTCTAAATATATGCGTGGGACCGCCCGGACGAGTGTAATATGTTCCTTGAAGAGTCTTCCTAGCTGATAGAATCACCAAATACTTTCATCACTCACTCGTCATTCATAAAGTATGGATGAATGGCGAAACTTAAACCTATTCCGTATGACATGTCTTAATTTACATGCGTCCCGGCAGTATGCTTATTGGGTAAATGGTTTCGGCTCTTTTTGCCACTGTTACGGCTCAGGTCAATCCAATTAACTGCTACTCTTCGAAAAAATATTTATTGAACAACTCAGCAACCACGGCTCACGAAAGATTCCTTATTCCTTATAACACTTATATTATCACGAGGAGCGCATCCGCAAACTCGCTATCCCAAACCTGGCAGGAGTGAGTAAGTCTCGTAATGAATGAGGCGAGGTGAAAATTACTGCGCACCCTCGTGCATAGTCCCTGATTTAGGAAGGCAATCCGGTGGGGGGGGGGGGGGGGGGGGGGGGGGGGGGGGCC
>LYUA01000954.1:493526-506979 GCA_002093875.1 Calopteryx splendens | reverse complement strand
TTTTTACCCATTAGAAGTTTTAAAATATATAAATCACCTTAATTCACACTCAAACCCCTACTCACTCGAAAAAAGGCAAGCAGCAGTATATTCCAAGGCACTTTACTAATATACGATAAGTCGAATATTGAATTTTTTTTAAATTTGGACTTTTGGAAAAGTAGCAAGGGAGATATGGTAGGTATTTAGAAATTTTAATGACACCGGCACAAAGTGACTGACAAAATACTAACGATAGGCACTTTGTTACTTTTAAAAAGGAATTAGGAAGAGGTTTATTGATATAGCCTCAATATTATTTGATTGAGTGTAGGAAAAATGTATTTTACATACGTTCTACTGCTACGTTCTTAATGCAGTAAATTATGGATTGAAATATTTTCCACTTTTGTGACAAATTTTTTTTCAATTGCGCTCGACTTTTCAGTTTCAACTCGATTTCAACTCCGCTGTCACCTTCATGCGTTGATAGATGATTGATTTATCTCCATGGCAATTATTATTTTGACCGCTGTTTCACCATAAGGAAGAGCAGCTAATTCTAAACCGAACGTGGCAATGCCTTGAGTAAAATTAAATTTAAATTCTTCACTTGTATTTATTTGCCAAAGTATTGACTGGTTGGGACTAAACACTTAGCAAGGAGATTGAGAATGATATAATATAAATTATAAAGTTTAGTGGTGACATGCGTCAATTCGAAACGGTCCTCTTATCGGAAGTCCCTTTGTCGCTGTAACAGAATTGATGAATTTAAGGTTGGATACCTAATAGATTTTCTCCCAAAGTCGAAATTTCGACTCATCTTTGGGGCGCAAGTGTTCCTCCAACATCTCGATGAAACCGTGTAACGATGCTAAGTGGATTGCGTAAAAGAACTAATCGTAATTGTGTCGAAAAGAACGCAAAACGTTTTTCATCTCACCGTTTTCATTCTTGGGAACTAAAGCGCGGTAATTTCGTACAGGTTGCCTCTTGGTACTTCGAGAGTTTCAGAGATATCTCACGAGGTGGCGACTCCGTCAAGTCTTTGGTTTGTGTGGTTCGCAGCATCCCGTCAAAGGCGAGTGATCAAAAGATTGAAATCAATAACGAGGAATCGATTCCTTTTTAATTTCCCCGCGTACTAACTTTACTGATTCTCTAACGGCTTCCATAATTTCTGGAGGAATTAATTTATGAAGAAAATTTCTCGACAGATTCGAAACTGGAAATATGTTATTATTACCGATATTTTCGTGTCATTATCTTAATTTAATTTGCACCATAAATTAAAAGTCAACCTTATAAGACCAACTGTAAAAAAATGCCAAAAAGATTAATCAAAATGAAACTTAATGGCGTCTATGAAATCAAAATGAAACTTAATGGTCTAAAACTTAAGATGAAGATGAGCGAACTGTTCATTTGTCTCATCTTATCCGTTATGTCTTTAAGAGTTAATAACATACACATTCGTTAGGAAAATTGATGGCCGTTTGCCTCTCAGTAAAACTTATATGCAGTTTTAAGTAATTTGGTTGGTTACATCTTTTAAAAATAAAACAATGCGGCGAATAATGCGAATCTTACCTTTACTTCATTGTACTCATAATTTGTGTCTGTTAATGGAAAATGTAAATTTTATGAAATTTATTGGCATATTTTAATGTAAGATGAACATTAATGTAGTCCATGAATATTATTGTGGTAGAGGATATGACGCTACATGAATTGAAAATGTTTTCGGTACGTTATTTTCCCTTCCGTTAATACAACACTATTCCGTTCTTGAAATCGGTTTCATTTTTTTTCCCTCAGGGTCCTCACATTAAAATAATTTGCATTAATTTAAAAACTACATCATCAGAACTAAAGGTTGAAATTTGTTCCTTTACAAACCAATTATGAAAGAGAAACGCCCACCATTAAATTTTCTATATGATATCAACACGAGAACGTGCCAAGGGTTTCTAACTTTTCTCATTATCAACTACTTTAGATAATAGCTATGGGTGAAACATCTAAGCCAAGATTTTCTTTCTCTGTCAGCCATATTTCTTCTCTCTTCCATTTTCTCAAATTCTCTGTCTCGTTTTCGGAGGCAATGCGTTTCGGTCCGAAGGAATTCACTACGGACATATTTAAGGCATTTGAATGAATAAACGCTGGCAGTTTTGTTTAATTTATGGTGATTTTCATGAGAAACATCTTAATCTTAACGAGCAAACATTGGAGCTTGAGTGAAAAAAAATCACTAGGTAACTTTTTACACTATTATGTGTTTCATAAGATGTCAAGTTAACACGCTCAGAAACACTCGTCGGCGATCAACTCTCAAAATTTCTATATCCTGTTGGAATTTATTATTATCGTAGAATAAATTACGGCTCCGTAGTCAAATTTTATAATTTACAGATTCAGGTATCAGGATACAGATTCGGTGGAAACGTTCAAAGCAAGAAATGAAAACACTAGGAACTTTCCACTTGGTAAAACCTTTTTATTACGACTAGTTTCGGTCCACTACGCCATTTTCAAGTGGTATAGTACACCGAAATTACTTGGAAACAGTATAGCGCACTGGATCCAGTAATAGAAAAGTTTTACAAAACGGAAAGTTGAAAGTGTTTTCATTTCTTACTATTCTTCAAATTTAGTTCATTTTCACTTCCTATCCTGATGAGCAGAATAGTGAGTTCCGTACAAATATGACAGCAATTGATTCCATTTCACTCGATAAATCGTCCATAGAGTTCCGGGCGGAATTTGATGCCCGGTACGACCTAAAGCGAAAGGGGCTCTCCACAGCGGTGGAAGCGGGAGGGAGGGAGGGATGCGTTCCATCGCCGTTGGCGCGTGAGTCCCGTGGCGGGACGAAACGCCCACAGGCGCCACCGCTCGCTCGCCGCTTGACTCCACGCCACGTCCTTCCCCACTATGCACTCCTGTGCTCGCAATTCCACTTTTCAAGTCGACCCGGGGAAAGAAGCGAGACGACTCGGAGGAGACAGAGAGAGAGAGAGAGAGGGGTGGAGGTTCGGAAGGTTGTGGGGCGAATGGGTGGCGCCCTGCCAAGACCACGTGACCTGCGGAGAGTATGAACGCCATCCGTTCAATTTTAAGATGCGTGACGAAGTGGGAGTCACGTCATTTGGGCTCAAGAAGTTTCAGTCCCGCCGAATTTCCTCGTCCCACCTCTCTCACACACACACTGTTTCTGGACTCAGGGAGTTTAGAAATCCCATTGAATCGTGGAAAAACTCTCCAATTATTAATATTTAATGCATTCTCGATTGGAGAGTTAGTCATGGAGGCTCACCTCTATCTTTTGGAGGAATATTGTGATGTCGTCATAGAAATTCTTGGCGAACCCAAGGCGAGCATACCGTGCTTACCCACGATTCTTTGCGCAGTCCGCGCGCAGATAAGAGGGGCGGTGGTCGGCGTCTTCTCGAGGCTGGAGTGCGCTCGCTTCCTCCCGCTCCCATCCCTCCCAATTCCATCCCCCTCCCTCTCTCTCTCCCTCCCCCGCGGCCCCTCCGTCCACCCGCACCACCGCCGCGCCGTCGGCTCTCCGCTCGAGCGAACCTCTTGCTCGCTTCTCGCCTCCGCGTCCCGCGAATCCGCCGCGCAGACGGGACCACGTTTTCTCCCCTCTTCGCTCCTTCTCCTCTCGACCTTTCTCTCTGCGTCTGTCTTCCTCCTCTCCCCCTCCGTCGCAGGTTTTTTTCACAATCGACCCTCCGACTCTCGCTTTCTCCGAAGGGGGAGGTCCGGCCATCTCTATTGGGCGCTCCGAGTTCCCCTTTCAAACACGGCGCAAACGGAAAAAATGACATTCCTTCCCTGCAGCGTCCCTCGGAGGATGATGATCACTCGTCGGTACGACTGATTATTTGGAAAAATGGTACTCTTCGTTCTCTTACCGGAATATTTATTTTGCTCGCGGTGAAGTGTGCCTATTCACTTACTTTTTCGCAAATTTCTAGTATGCTTGAAAAAATATCTGTCCCTTTCCCCGGAATAGGATTAACTTTTCATGATTTTTTTTCGGCGGCAAAAACGTCGCTTTAAGTTAGAAACGAATCTCGCGTATTGAATTAAGAGAATTTCATCCGCGTGGCTCAATGGTCCCTTGCGTGGAGTGAGTTCAGAGAAATGTTAATTCAATTCGTTATGGCGCCAATTGGTGAGATCGTAGCGTAACAGATAGAGCAATCTGCTATTAAAATCAGTGTCCAAATCCAATTGATAAATTTGGACATCTCAAGCTTTATCAAAAATCTTTCTGGGTATAAGAACTTTGTGAAAACTGCAGACGGCACGGATAAAGGAACCGATCACCGTACCCTTGATATATGTATCTCACATCCCTTCGGATCATAGTGTCAGATGAATGTCAAATTGACCTTTTAATTGAAGGCTGTGGTTTGATTAGGCTAATCCGTAGTAATGAAACTAAAGATTCGTTTGTGCTTTCACGCTTTTACGATTACATTTGCAATATTTTATTCCTATTTGAACTGAATTAACAAATAAAACAAATTAACCTATTAATAACGAAAATTCCACTATCCCTTTAGAAACTCCCTCTACATGGAAGATCCGGCTAATGCTCATTGGGAGGAAATTAACTGACAGAATCCTTCAATCTCTGAGTCACCGATATTCTTTTTATCCAATTAGTGGTCACCAAAGGTCGCATATCTGTTGCTTTGACAACGCAAAAAATACAGATAAGGTAAAATGCATTAAATATTAATAGGTTCACGTATTCATAGACTTAGAAATATAGGTATCTCACAAAGTTGCTGTTGCGATAGAAAAGAAGACCAAAGTTGAAAGGTAAAATATTTTGATCAAAATCGGGGTAGAGAAAAGTACGTGCATATTTTTTCTTAATGTGAGGTTAGTACATACTGAGAATTGAATGAACTACCTAGAGAGATTTTTGGGCATTTTCCAGCAAAAGTAAAATTTTCATGGAAAGATTTTTATAAATTAAATATGTAATAATCTAGTTTCCTAATATGAATTTCGTTTGAATTATTTTTCAACCATGGCAATGATCTATAGTACTCTTCTTAAATTAACGTTTTATGTATAGCTAGGATTTTTGTTTACATGCTATAAACTACGTTGTATTGTGTGTTAGTAAATGGGTTACCCAGGAAGAATCTTTTATGTGATTTTTACGAGAAAATATTTGTTTTAAACTAATGTCAGCGGATTATTCATTTGATAATCATCTTTCACTTGCAGCGGAGGACGAATCCATGATTTGATCTCAGCTTTACGTGAGAGTAACTGCATTGACGACTAAATCTGGAAAGTGTATTTGCACATGAATATGACATTAACGAACGCAATTTAAGTGCGGAATAATAAAATTTACGAAAACATTGAGTGTCTTATAAAATAATTATTATAATTAATATATTATAACGTACTGTGATCAGTTTACATTATGAGGAAAAGAAAGTGGGAAACAAAAACCCGATCAGCAAGTGATGGAATTAAACAACTAGGAATATTTCGAGCACTTGAGTGCTATTGCCGTCAACCTATCATGGAGCTCACACATGTGTAAGAAATACGGATCCGGCTTTTGAAACTTGCTTTCATTTGACGGAGAGCGGGAAAATGTTGGCGATGAGAAATTAAAAGAAAAAACTGCATGGGGAAATATAAATCATTTACGGAAGAATTTCGCCAACTAATTAAGCTACTGGTTTAGCTATATTTTTTATTCCACTGTGTACCATCTTCACACAAAATATCGGAGTGTTCGGGAGAAAGAACATCAGACCCAAAGATTAGATACAGACCGACGCGGGAGGACGGAGCGGCCGGCGGCGGGGATCGACCCTCCACATCCGCGCCACCTTGAGCGCCCACTTCCCCTCTTCAAACGGGGACCTCCTCCCGAGTCCTGTGCGCCCGGTGTCCATAGTCTCAGGCGAGGAGTACTACACGACGTTCTAGCCTCCCTGGCCGCGTGGGGCAAGGGGTCGGCCGTCCACGCTCAGCCCGACTGTCTGAATTCCCACCTTGGGCCGCCAAGCGTCCACCTCCTGTCCCCTTATTCTCACCCAGGAGCCGGACCCTCCGCCGCGATAGAAAACCCGAGCTCCCCGAGGATTGAAAGCCCCGCCGCCGGTCTCCCTCTCTCTCTCCCCCGAAAATTTGGAGGAAGTCTTCTTTCCTTCTGTGCTTCCAAATTCCTCGACGCTTAAGACGCCAAGGTAAAGTTTTCACCGAGGGAGTTATTAAAGCCCCTTATTGCGTATATCGATCGGTAGATCAGACCACCCAGAAAAAATAAGGATAATAGACTCTTGTTCTTCCCTCTTGGTCAATTAGCTATGAGAATAGGAACAAATGTTAAGTATCCCAATAACATTGATCATTGAAACTAATAATAACCTGGCATTCCTGTTACGAACATATTAAATTCACCTTTGATTGCATGATAAAGGATGGGGTCCTTAAACCACCTGCTACACGCGACACGTAGATTATAACGTAGATTGAGATGCTATACTCCACCCTTCACGAGAAAATATGCAAACCTCTCAAATGCCTAAGTCGATTCCTAGCCGCGTGTATACATCGTGTCCAGAAGGAGAAATCGTGTCCAATAAATTAATCGCTGTCTCAGTTCCCATACTCGTACTCGGATATTTACATTTTGTCATCGACGGTCACCGAATTTAATTTCCACACATGGCATACGAGGGCTTGTCAAACGGAAATCCGTCGTTAAACTTTGCCATGCCGGTAAGGCGGTTTCACTTTCCACAGCGGAGAAGGAAACCTTCATGTTCATGTCTGAACTTTTGCACCATCACCGTGTGCGCCTGTCGCAGCTTGGTAGCCTCTGTGTGAGGTGCTGTAGTACGTGTTTGTCGTATTTAAAGTTTGCTCAAGATGGAAAAACGTGTAAATCAGAGATGCTGCATCACGTTTTGTCAGAAGGTTGGTGGTTCCCAAATCGAAATAATGTGTATGACTCAGCAGATGCTTTGATATGATGCCGTTGGGGAAATCCAAATAAATGAGAGGTTCAACCGATTCAAAAATGGCCGCACATCATTGGAGAGTGACCAGCGTTGGAAGAGGTCAAAAAAACTCACAGTTCAGCGGCCGTCACGAAGGTGTGACATTTGATAATGGAAGATCCTCGTTTGACAATATTGGAAATGGCCGGCAAGGTTGGGACCAGCAAAGATTCCGTACATGCAATTGTACATGAGAAATTGAACATGCACCTAGTGGCTGTGAAATTTGTGCCAAGCTTCCGACGCAGGAACAGAAACAACTGTGCCTGGACATGTTGGACACTGCCACCTCAGTCCTCACATCGATCCTCAGTTTATGAACGCCGTGGTAACTGGAGATTAGTCAAGGGTGTTAAGACTCAGGAAGCTCCCGATTTGAGAGTTGGAAGGAGATAATGCAGAATGCATTGGCGGAGCTGAAGGCCATTCCAAAAGGCACCTTCCAGATGTTTTTCCGGCGGTGGAAAGATCGGTGAGTTAAGTGTGTGGAGACGCAAGGAGCCTACTTTGAAGGGGATTGGTGTACCAACCCCGGCAGATACGCAACATGTTTATCTCGGATTTTTGTTAGACTTCGTATATGCCGTATTATTACTGTGTTTTAGAGTACAATTCTTATTTACAGCGTTTTTTCTTGATTTCTTTGGCAATGCGATGGTAAGAAGATGGGGAAACTTGACTATCGTCTCGAAATGCATTATCGACATTTCTTACTTTAATGTTCTCCATAATATTTTAGAGGAAATGATTGTGAATGATTGGCCCTTGGTGGAATCGAAGACATGAATAGGTATAGCTTTTATATTGAATTAGCAATTCATCATATCTTTGGTATTTTAATTGCAATAGTGCTAAGTCGGATTCCTCGACGAGGGTTTGGGGAGGATACAAAAAGAGAGCCAAATGCCAGGGCCTTGGTGTTTTCTCAGGTTTATTAAAAAAATATTACACACGATACCCACATCTCCTCGCTCTTGAGCAAGGCATGACAAGTAATTAGTACTTTCATTAGATCCTCGGAAGACCGTCATCTCGCCAGACCGGCGCCGCGTTTCTAGTTCCGTGAGTGCTTTATCGCGTTTATTTACCGAGATAGGTTTAATTACGGATGACAAGTAATATAAACCAGAGAGAGAGAGAGGGAGCAGAAAACCGTTAGGATGGGGTCACGCCACTTAAAACCACCAAGCAATCTTTCATATTCAGCAACCCTTGCATAACAATAGTCGCCAGTAGGCCGCCATGACGATTAGTCAAACGCAAAGAGAAGTGGAGGTGAAAACAGATTCTCTCAGAGAGGCAGTGGAGGAGGAAGTGGATCTTACGCTCCCCATTGCTCAAGGAACATCCCATGAGGCCATTAAGATATAATATGGCAATTCAGTAAGTTCAGATGAGAGTGGAAGAGACGGAGGGAAGGGTCAATTTTAATATCTACTCGTGCACGTAGGAATGTTAGGAAATTCTATGGATTGGTTCAGGAGATTCAGCAGAAAAAAAAGAATAGTAAAAATAGAAGAATAATAACACCGAGCAGTGTTATTCCTCCACGATATATAGTCATAATAAAACACCACATCCTCTGGGAGTGCATCTGGGGAAGAAACAGCGATCAGAAATTCCATTGCTCCAAATACAAATGAGATTCGATCGGAATCAATGGATCATAACTGCTCAAGCATCATGCGTCAATGGTGAATCCCAATCAAAAATCAAAATCAATGATTCAGTACATCATCTAAGAACTCCATTGGTAACTAGCTCAATGCTAGTCTCTCTACTTGAGGATCGCCCTTGGTCACCGAAATGTGCTTGTGCCAAAGTGAAGGAGAAATGAAAAAGCGGGTGCCCTTTTTTGGAAGAGTGGCGTACAGAGTGCCATTCTTTTCGGTGAGCTTTACCTGATAGTAAGATCTTTCTAATGGTGCGGGTTTCGATAATATTAAGACAAATGGAAAGATGCTCTGTCCTGTGACTTCCTTTTATGTTGGTACTTATTGAGTTATTGAAACGTAATGTGCTGTTGAATATGGTGTGCTGTGCTGGTCTGTTAAAGTCTGGAAATAAACAGGTGTCGCAATATTTATTTACCTTGCTAAGGCAGGGTTAAAGGGAGAATGAGATAAAGAGGGAGGTGAACGAAGGGGCTAGGGGTAGAGAGAGGTAAGGAAATACCTCAAACGGACCGTTTCGATATTGTGTTTGCAAGGTTCAGGATGATTGAGTCAACTGAGTGCGGACAAATCTAATGGGGAAATGTGGAGTGCCAGATAGATCGACCTGTGATCTGTTCACAATAGGTACTCATTCAAATATGAGGTTTTTGGGGCGGTCGAGACACGTAATTTTAAGGAATTTAAAATTTGACATGGAGAAGGAGGCCATTTGAAAAGTCCCAAGTGCATGTGACGTAGCGTGCTCCCCCCCCCCCCACAAGGTGGAGATGCCTACGCTAGGAATCGCAGGTGCAACTACTGACGCATCAGAAACAGCCCTAAAATGAATGCTATTGTTCATTTTACATTAGGGACATTTTATTCTATCCATTATCCTTGGCATGGTATGAACCTGTTGAGAGTTCGGCTTCCAACGGCCTTTCTAGTAAAGCAGAACGCGCCGAGTGAGAATCGTGCCGGGGAAATCGACTTCCAGCGGAGTTTAATTTTTTTCAGTGAGAAGGATTAGACCATGGGTTCGTATTCCTGATGGCGTAGATTGTGAACATTCGATGCAATTCGTTGCGCGCAGCTGAGTTACATGTTTATTAAATTCATTGAGTGGAAATGGTGACCGTTGCACCGGTAGTGATGTGCACAGAAAGTGTAAGTTTTTTGTGACTGAGCGGATTGAAATTATTATTGGTGCCGTGGTAGCCCAGTGGGAAAAGTGTTTGGCTACTGAATCTTGTTGATACTTTGAACGATAAGTGATTTTCTAGATATCAAGTGCTCTTGGGAAATCGAAGGTGGCTCTGGAAAATGGACCCCCCCCCCTGCCTGTGTGAATACAACAAGTGGCAGGACCTAGAATCAGGTAAGTTCCAACCTTAGCCATTAACGTGAACTTTGGATTGAATGCTGTGGTTTACTATTTGGAAATTAATATAAGTTTCAGTTGGAATTGCCCTTCCAAAACCTCCAACTGACCATCACCATCCCAACATAGCATTGCAGAGCCTTTAAGGAATTCCTTAATTAATGCACTAATGCATTAATGCACTTCGAGGTTTCCCTAACGTTTAATGCTTCGGTTAGCATATATTACCACATTTTCGGCAGAGGTATTTTCAAAATTTTAGTAAATAAAATATTTCTCTATTTATCTCTTGTAATCATATACTTATTTCGATTCTATTACCTTACCGCTTCATATATTATTATGACTTTGCAAACAGCTCATATAATTGATTAGTTCAATTCGTCTCTTAATGTGTAAGGAATTTGAATATTCTGCCAAAAGGTGTTACTAGAAACTTCAAGGGTTTTTTTTAAATATTTTTAAAATCGTAAATGGGTTTCTATAAGAATAAGAAGTGGGGTCCAGGAGTGTGCAAAAGATCACGAGGAGTAATTTCATCGTAAATATTTTCCACTCAGTAGAGCATAAAATTCTACGTCTGGGAAACCATTTTAATGCGTAAGGACAGTGGCGTAGCTGGAGTTTGTACCGCATGAGTCGGCCCAAGAAGCTTGTCCCTCCTCCACCCGCAGACTCATTTTACTACTAACTTTGGGCCGCCGCCCAAAATATAGACGGCGACCCGCCTCCCCACTCACCCAGCTACGCCACTGCATGGATTAATCACAGTAAATTGAAAAAGTATCAGTTTGTTTTTATTGGCAGAAAGTTGAAGTCAGCAATGAAGTACGATTAATATCCACTCCTAATGTTGCAGTAGGGTTTCATTGCATAAAAGTTGGAATTAGATATTTTACATGCGATGACCTTACTTTTTTAATTCTTGCACTCAATTTGCAAGAATTTATAATATTCAGTCCCCGTCGGCTATTAATTACAAACTAGGGCTGTTAATAGCATACTTTTTCCAACAATACTAATCTTAGGGATACTACCGGGAATTTACGGACGATTATAGCCTTTATGCCCTTTGAAAAATACCCCAACTAAGTAATTGTTAATTTGAATCAGGCATCAACACTGGAATATTGTAGTCGCAATTTTAGAAGAATTTTCCATGGCAATGAAGATTTTTTATTTGTATAACTTTCCTTCCATTTCCACTAGGAAGTAACTCATTCAGAAGTATCATGCAGGCACTAATTTGAAGAGTTACCTTCGATCCCTCCGGGTATTTATGCGTTCATGCGTTTCTCGTCTATTTCATTCTTCTTTCATTGAGAAAACCTTTAATGTTCGCATCTCAGGCTCTTGCGTTTGCCCAAAGCGTGATTTATCAGGGAATGATTTTCTTAAATATTTTATCATCTATATTGATATCACTGTAACGAGAGGAAAAGTGAAGATGAACTTCCTACTCAGTTGATGTTTGGGAAAGACCGAAATTAAGAGAAGTGGGTCTCTGCCAGAGATATCAGCAATCGATTGAATTCATCTCGATATTTTTATGCTAACATACGCCAATTATTTACTTATAAATTGATTGGTGGTGCTTAACAATGGGTTATTGTCCGAAGTAGATGAAGAAACACTACTTTTACTATAACTTTTAATGATTTCTTTTATGTGTTCTTTATTTAAGCCTTTATTTTTCCTAAAGCTGCAGCTGATGGACTACTTAGAGAGTTTATAAATCGAAAGGATCTCAGCAATTATCACGACGGGTTCTTATTCTTTCTCCTATTTGCTGTTAGTATATACTTTAAGATGGAACTCATGCTTGACAATAACAACTATGGTAGTAACTTGTCCAACTCTTTTGACAGCAACTACCATCTATATTCGGGGTCTATCACCTTGCGAAAAAATAGGAGGGCGCTTATAGCGGAAAGGATGTGGGAGGGAAAAACTAAGAGTATGTATTCAATGTACTAAGTTCAGGTACGGAATGCTCACTTCTCCCCACTATGCCCTTTTCCTTCACCCATAAAGTTATAACTCTATGCTTCTTCCTTACGAAGTGCCACCCCATACTTGGTACTCTAGTGGTTGGCAGGCTACTTCTTGCACCGGTCCTGTTTTCGGGCATTGTTTCTTGCGAAAATCGGGGATCTGGAGTTTTGAGGCTGTCTCGTGCTCTAGCAAAATTCTGTTTTATTTAAATTTGATGGATATTCAATTAAGTAACTTTTTGTGCCATTCCTTTTTATTTAGGTATTCATTTATAGACCTACAAAAGCAGAACTAAAGGCCTCTTACATTGGATTCTGTAGCAAATAAAAGACAAACAAAAAATGAATCAAGAAAAAATAAATAAGAAAAAAAAATAACGGCTACAATAATTTACAGGCGTAGAGAGACTCTGAGCTGACATTTTAGGAGGGAGATTGAGTCCTAGTGTGGTGAGAAGAGGTCAAGGGAGAGGCTATCTGCAGTGTGAGAATTTAAGAAGAATGGAATGCGGCAGGAAAGTGATAATTAGAAAATGGAATTGCTCACATATTGCCACAATAAAGTTCACAGAAAACAGGATTCAGATGAAGTGTTGACTAGAATTGCGTTCATTATCAAAATCTCTCAGTGGAAAGATGGAACAGAAACTCTAAACTAAAGCACCAACTTCATATTGGTTTCCATTATTGTTAGCAAATATGTGTTAGATAGAAATGTTAGCTATTATGATTCATGCATTATGAAGGAATAGCTTTCAGAATATCCAATTTTATCGATGGTGTCAGGAAACTAATAATGAACTCGAGGATTAAAGATACATTGTCAACATTAATTGATAAAACAGCCAAATTTTGTTACCACCCCATTACTCTTGAGACTTGGAAACAGACCTGTCAATGCCAGCTGCTTTATCATGCTAAACACTGTTGCCAAAAATTAAGGGAGCATACCTGTAGGTAAAATTCTTACAAGCAAAGAAGCAATAATTTCTAGGAACTGGAGTAACATAATTAAAGGCTGCCAACATGAGCAAACCACAGAGGCATACAATATTCATGTTAGAGGCCTGCTGGTTTGGTATATTTCTATTGCTATGGCACCCTACAGCAGTGGTTGCAAATCAGTGGCCCATGACAACATTTTGGTGTAACTTTTGATAGTGATTTTATGTTTCGCTGTACATCGTGCCTGAATTGTTGGTGACTGCTTCTCACCTCACTGAGCCTATTTAATTAATATTTTCTCACATAAATCATAATGTTACACCAGAACCTTACTTACCCCTCTTACAAGAAAAATTAGTTGCCTGAAATTTACCGGAGATATTGAGAAATCACAGGCGGTACAGGGAAAGGAACTGGCCACCCTACTCTTATGGG
>LYUA01000954.1:282159-299417 GCA_002093875.1 Calopteryx splendens | reverse complement strand
ATCCACCTCCTCTCCTCATCCACCTCCTCTCCTCATCCACCTCCTCTCCTCATTCCAACTACTCTCCTCATTCCAACTACTCTCCTCATCCACCTCCTATCCTCATCCACCTCCTCTCCTCATCCACCTCCTCTCTTCATCCACCTCCTTCTCTCATCCACCTCATCCCATTCATTCGTTCTGACCGTTCCGTCTTCCCTTAAAGCTCTCAGACGTTGGACACTTTCGGTTCCGACCCCGAGTACCTACTAAATGACTATGCCCGGTATTTTTAAAATTTCTCGACGAGCCCTATTAAAATATTTCAAGATACTTTCGCGGTTTATTGAACTGAACAATGTTTTCCTGTGAACTAGTGAAGAATTTGGTGATAATTGTCAGTGAAATACACACGTGGATATTAGTCTATCCATCCACGAAGAGAAATACATTCAACCGCGCAGCTATAGGCTCGAAGGGGTGGATATAAGAATAGCAGACCAAGTAAAATGCATAGTGTTCACTGAATCATTGAAATTAACATGCGCTAAACACGTTAGGGAAATCTACAGAGTTTCATTGAAGAAACTTGAGTTCATCAAAAGCACTATGGGAAAATATTTTAATCAAAACGTTAACGTGGTGGCCTAGTACTCGGTAGTAAGGTAGGCTGTAGATGAAGCATTAAATTATATAGCAAATATCTTATCCTGGAAGGGAAATCGTACAATGAGAAAAAGCGCGTGGGGTGTATTTTCCATATTCCGCTCTCATATTTCCATCATGAATCATTTCCCCTGCAATGCGTTTTCTGAAACCATACTCAACTCTCCGATGTGGGTCGTAGTCCTACGCTGCAAACAAGCGTCTCAATAAAAACTAAGCCTACCGTATATTTTCTACAAGAAATGACCGGTGTGCCCTGAGTTATTGTCGTGCATGACGGGGCCCCTTAAAAAAGTATGACATATTCGGAATGAACAAGCCGGCCGGTTTAGTGTGCTGGGTAACGCATCCACCTGCTAAGGGTGGCGGGTTATGTGTCCCACGTCGGACATATGTGCTGTGTAAATTATATTTTGTTCACACCCAAGAATAGCAAAGGACAAGTCAAAGAATCACAGGGCAGACGTGCTACGAGAAGTATCGTCAATCCTTAGAATATCATGCGGTATTGTTATGCACATATGCGACACGCTATTATACGTGAAATATATTCATTATATTTCTAATTTACAGATAGTTTAGGCGCATGATGGAGCCAGGGACTAAATTACCGATGACACATTTCTAAGTCCCACCTAGCACGGAAATAACTACGGTTAGACCCTATGCTACAGTAAATTATCATTAATTAGCACCACATATCTATTCCCTTATTTCATTCTGCTCGACATGCCTAACGTTTTTCCCTCTCTCTTCCTCCCTTATCCAACGTTCCTCCCTCTATGGCAGTCTTCAAATGTCCATTGTTTCTCAACATCACCACCCGTACCATGTTTAGCACTACTTTATTTGTTTTTATTTTCATCTCATTTTTTCTAACTCTCTCTACACCTATATGTCAAAGCCTCCTATAAAAGCTTTCCTAATATTTCAACGGCCAAAATTAGGATCCATACAACCTACTCTCACACCAATGTTTTCCTTAATCTTTTTTTTACATACTTTCTCATAGTCGGTGTCAGTAGTGTGGTGTTTAACAGTAGTGTGTAACCCTCCTCTTCGTAAAAGCTTCTCTTCCTAGCACAAATTTATTCAAATTAATATATTTACTACCTAATTGCTTTATTATAAATGATAATTAAGTCAGTGTCTAAATGATCAGATGATCGATGCTCTTCTTACTCCGTACTAGTTTTTAGTTTCAATAGTAACGGAAGGTTAACTGATGGCTGTATATTGTACGATGGCAGTCAAAGTATATTATCAACGTAAAAAGAAACCTATTTGGAACCTCTTTTCATTGATTCGTGCTCCAAATGGGACATATGTTATTCCAATTTTAGTGCATTCTTTGCTCCATTGTGAGGTAAATAAATTGAACCAGTTAATTTTTCCGATAAAGCGATTTAAAAACGCCATTAAACCAGCTATATACATATAAACGAAATATATAATATAAACGAAAATCGACGAAGTAGAAAGAATGGAGGATTAAAACTAATGAAAGCCATGACATATCAACTTCGGCCATCAAATTATATAAACCGAAGGGGTCAACTTAGCTTTTTGCATGGAGTAATGGCGAGCGTATTTAACGGGTCTAGGAAGTGAATGGCTTCATAGGAGACTAAAGGGCTGGGATTACCGAGGATATCCCTTTCATTCTTAAAATTAGAGCGAAAAAAAGCTTGGGAGATGAACTGCCACGGAGAAACCGTCGTAGGTGGCTGGGTTGGCCGAAGAAAAGTTACTCTATCCAAAATTCGGCTGAATGGAAAGTTCATCCGCACAACCGCCCAACCCTCTCTTCACTTCCAGGCCCTTGATCTTCTTCCTCCTCCTCCTCGGTGCTTCGCCCCGACCTGATTACAACCCCACGGCCCTGTCTTCCCTCCCCTTGCCCCTCCCTCAGAGGCGCTACCTTCGCCGCGCACCCCCTTCCCCTCACCCTTTCGCCCCGATTCCACACGGGGGGGGCAGCACACCATTCATCTCGCTCCTGCGCTCAACCCATTCCCCCCTCCACCCGTTTCCCCACCCGTTTCCCCCCCCTCTCCTCCCACGAGTCATTTCCTCCACTTTCTTCCTTATTTTAAATCCTCATCATCGGACTATGTCGTCATTTTGCGCAAATCTACGTTGGGTGGGTTGCCTTGACTTCTGCATTTCAAACATCTCCTAATCGAATATGGATGCTGACTTTCTTCACAGCCATGGCAAATAGGAAGGTGACGCATTCAGAGTGTCGAGCAAACAAAGTACGTCGAAGTAATGATTTCGACATGAAACTGCATTTAACCAAAGCTCTTAATACTTCGAGAGAAATGTAAATTAGTGCAAGGTAATAATATATTATAATGACGTTCAGTGCCCTTATATCGGACAAAACGTTTCTTAAAGCTACTGCAAGAAGAACTATATCATTATTCTCTCTATTCAGGCGTTTTTACCATATAATCCCTCTATCACGTCAAGAATTTCTTCTTATCCGGTTACCTCTTGCCAAATTTCTGGTAGTATTTGGTCTAAGATAGTAAAACGAAAGCCGAATGATCGAAAGTTGCAGTTGAATTTATTTCTATTTTCAACTTCGATGTAAGATAGTAATTGAAGTATTTATTCTAGTTTGTGTTTTTCGTGGTAAATATTACTGTCTCAGAAGTTTTTAGAAATCGTGCCCTTTAATTTTATCAGTCTATGATCTTGACACTCTTGGTGGCTTCATTCCGGTGGAAATTTTATTCCATTATTCTTTTTTACTTATGAAATATTTTGGGTGGTCAAGTTATGTGACTCAAGCGAACAACGTCTCGACTGCCTTAAATGATTTGCTTTGTGTTTGACTGAATTATTACACGATATGCCAGTCTATTAAGAGAAGTTGCAGCTTTTTTAAACCATTCTTCCAGAAGTGGAATCCTTTTGATAAAGGTTTTACTATCAGTCGCCAATATTCCCCAAACTGGATTAATCATATCTTTTCTTAAAGGCTTGTACCTTCCTCAAGTTGGGCTCTATTTCTACATATTGTGTATTACCATTCAGTAAATACGAGAGTGCTTATTTTATGCGATTTTTTCATTCATTTTTATTTCACAGGGAGGGTCTAGTTGGTAATGGAACCTCCGAATCCTTAATATCACCCGAACAACTATAGACATTCATCTTTTCTCACAGCTTTCGTCCCGTTCTCGTGCATCTCTCCATTCATCTCGTCTTTATATACATTCCCCCCGCGACTTACCCACCTCGCACGTACCTACTGCCTCACGTTCTAACAAGGGAGTTGCCATACCCCCTCCTAAAGAGCTATTTCCACCGAAAACTTTAAACCTCCGTCCTCCCTCCCTTTTTCATAATCTCGGCCCTTTTGTCCTTCACCCCCACTCGCCCTCCCACCCACCCCCTTCCCGTCACCTTCCACTCTTTCGCTTCCCTGCCTCCCGCCTAAAATTCCTCGTCTCCTTTCAAAGGAGAGAGGGTGGGACGGGGAAAGAGTCCCGTGGGGGTGGGCGGGGGAGGCGATTGGAGCGGGGAGGGGTGGGGTCGGGAGACATGTTGGAGTTTGGGTGGTGAAGATGATGATTGGGGGTGATGAAATTCGTGGGGGGAGGGCGTGAGGGGAGAGGGGGAGGGTTTGGCGGAAGACGGGACTCCCGCTGTTCTCAAATGCCCCACCCCCATTTTCCGTCTACCCACGCCCTTTTATAAACTCCAAATATTGCTTTAGGCGGGCTTTTTTCGTGCCTTTAAATAGTTTTAGCATGCAAAGTCGACGGGATTTTAGAAGATGGTAATTCGTTTAGTTACTCGTTTGTAAAATTTTGTAAAATGAAGGCATTGAACTATCGCGGCAATGTTGTGACCCTTGCTTTAAACACATTAAGTAACCCTAAGCATAGCGTTGCCAGTCAACCAGGTACTTCATTCATAAATCTGTATTATTGCTATCTTAAACGATCGAAGTTTGGTAGAGGTAAACCGCCATAATCCATCTTTGGGATTACCAATGTGAGTTCAGGATCTCTTTTGTAATTCCCAAGTTTTAATTTTAATATTTTCTTAAACTACTGTGAGAAATCAGGCAAAATCTTACGCATAACCTTTTTCAACGCCCTACTGACATTTATTCCTCATTAAATATTCACGTTCCACTTTAAAATGAACGTGAATGCAAAGGAGAGATATATGAAGTCCTTCAAATGCATCCCAACCCGAGACAATCTGCTTCATCAACAGGTTTTTTGAACGTGGGATGGATGTAAACTGCGTCCTTTCAAAACTAAGGTGAAAAAAGCGGTGGTCGAGTACGCTTACATATTTATGTCGGCGGATGAATAGGTGAGAGCGAATTAAGACCGAAAAAGATCTCAGTCAGAATTCAAATTTATGCCGAGCCCCTTCGATATCAATTACCATATAGATACCCTGTTTAATGACAGTGGGGGCTGCGATGGAAAATTCACCATGTGTGTGTGCATCATATCCTCATCATATGCACGCGATTGGCGGAAATGCGATGTTATCCTCGGAGATCTGGTGGCTAATGGCCAGTCGGTCTGTGTTCACCACCCTGTGGATTCGCATTTTCAGGATGCGTTACTGGTTAATTTCGTACTCATTCACCGCACATGATACGATTCATTCATTCAAATCCTCATTAATAAAGGGGCCTGATATTGCATTATGCTCAAATCCTTCTGGCCTCTTGATATGACCATAGCTTCAGCATGAGTTGCAGTGATTGGAGGAAATAATTTGAATTCCCTCCCACCTGGGCGTGATTTAATAGAAATGCAGAATGACCGCGAAAAGTATTAGGTGCTTCGTCAATAATTTGGAATTAATATTGAAATTTCAAGTACAATTTAATGATTACATATTTTCAAGCAAGTTAACATATCACAGGGGAAAAGAAATGTAGCAGCTGCATCACACGAATTTGCTTCATCCCAATATAAGCATATATAGTACATTTTTCCCTAGCAGTTTTCCATTAGGCGCCATTCCTCAATTTTTTTCTTGACAGCGGACATATTGAAGGCTCTCCAAAGAACAAATCTGTGGCAGGTCTTGATTCATTGGCATATATTAATTACGCAGTAGAATCGAAACAATCCGTCACGTCACCATGAATAATACGTCAATAAACTGGTGCAGGAATGCACGATCAAGGTGTGTTGGCTTTTTCGGATCAATGGTGGAAAAGAAGCGTTAGAGGAGGAACAATAAGGGATTATGGGGAGCTGATATTCGAGTGCCACCAACGAGTGTGTGTGCAAGAGCAGCCACGGCAGCTTTGTCAGTATGAAAAGGAATAAGAGCGTACCCTCGAAATGGCGGACGTTATTTTTATAGATTAAGCTTGACTGAAATGAATTGCAATAATATTTCCTTGTCACAAACAATTTCACTCCATTTACTTTCCGCCGGCCATACATGAATATACCTGTATTTCGGCCGTTCAGTGTTATTTCTCCGGTGATGATCCATTTACCCCTTTACTTTTATTAATACAAAGTTGATAATTTGGATCCATAAAACGTATGGGTCAATAAATTAGCCTTTTAGAACTGAAATAGCTTTGTAAACATCATTTGCTGAATTTACCATTTATAGCCACATGCCTAAATGGGAGCACAAAATCAATATTTTCAGCCTCCTGGAGCAAAGATATTGGGATAACACAACTGAAATACATAAACTGCAAAATTAAATCATCAAACCAATTAATAGATTATTTCCTTTATGTTTTTATTAGGAAGGACAACACTGCTTTTGGATGGATTGGAAAATGTGTGGTTCAAAGGACGTATAATTCATTTTAAATCAATTACATTCATGGCAGGAAGAGAAATATTCCGTATTTCAAAGGAAAAAATACATGAGCTTCCAATTTTTGGATACGTTTTTTTACGAGGGCAGTTGATGATGCGTTTCATAAAAAATATCTAAGGTCGGCAAAAATAAGCTGAAATGAACGATTCTAACTCGGATACCGTCTTCTCTAAAAATCGTTTATAAATTGTATATTCGATTCAATAACCATGGACATTCACCCGTAATATCCGAGATATAGTTACCTAGTCGAAGAGGACTATATTATTATACTATGCGACGTGCCGCATCCACCTGAAGAGGCGTCTCCCTCCTTACTTGACGTAAGTACATCTATGCCCCTCTGCCTTACTCGTGCGACCCTTCCCTTCTATTATGTTTCGAGCAAATCCATTGTGTCTCAAGGTCCACCTATTTCTTCTTTCCTTCATAGTGCGCCTCACTTCCTTTCTCTCTTCTGCATACTCTCTTGTTCTTCACTATATCTGACCATTTGATCTTCGGCATCCGCCTCCAGCACCTTGTTTTCATGTCTTCCATTCTTCTCTTGTCTGTTTTTTCAAAGGTTCTCGTCCCTCCTTCATAGACTGCCATGTAAATTACATCATCCCTGTTTCAAAGCTTATCTCCATTGAGCATGTTAGTTTCCCGTGCGCGGTGAACACCTTCTTGGAACAAGCCAATCTCCATTTCACACCCGTCTAGGTCTTTCTAACCCGTGTTTCGATTCTGGGTGAATGATTCAACTTTTTCTAATTTCCCTCCCCTCAGGACAACTTTTGACCGGGTCTTCTCCCTTTCACCTACCCTATTCTCACTCCATAAGTTTTCAGTTGTCTAGTTGAGAACATATTTTCATCATGTTCTTGGTATAGGGGACCTTTAATACTATCGAATATTAAAATTTTGCGTTCGCTATTCGTTTAAAACGCTAACGAGGTCCTTATCTTGGCCATTCTCTTTTTCCTTAGGGAGCCAACTCGGATTTATTTACTTAATAAAGATTATCGGTTCCGCTTACATTTGACCGTTTTAGAATCGCGGGCATATAGGGACCTATTTTGTAATTGGACTCAAAACTCGCGATCCTGAAGAAGCTTGTTCTCATAGCCAAACGTAATTTAGTCAAATTGACTTCGTGGAAGAATCATTCAATGAAGGAATGAATAGAAAATGAATGTTCTGTGAGTTCATTCGAGATGGTCTAACATGATTTTTATGAGTCGTTCGTCCGTATATTCTGTGGTTCCGATCTGTTTCACCGAAGTTATTTGATCAAAGAAATACCACTTTCCTATGCATCACAGATTATAATTTGCGCCAAAATGCACTGAATAGCAGCAAGACTTTGAGATTAGCAATTATCGTTTTCTTTTTCCTTCCAACTTTCTTGGAGACCGCGAAATGACCATTGGTTGCTTATTGGAATCGTGATGTGAACTGGAGCGAAGGGTAAACTTGCAATTATTGTGAGTGTTTATTATAATTATTGTGAAGTTTGAGTATTCGTATGTTTAACGAGGTGCTGAAATGACTTAAAGATGAATATTGTACATGTAAGCCAATAAATCGGGAGCAATCATGTTTGTTCGGGAGTGATGGGAGACAATTGTTATAAGTTATTACAATATTTAAACACATTGGCTAAATAAGTATGTTATTTTATGAAATATTTCCCGCGAAAACATGAAAATTAATATCTATTTATGTTAATCATTAGTGAAGGAAATAAAATTTGAACTAAAGCCCCTCAATGGTGTAAACATATTTATTTCATGTGGGGTAGAAATTTTTTGTGCCTTCGCAGAACGTTAATTTGTAAGCGTCCTTGATGAACCTCCAGGGAGATTATGACAGATTATGCATTGGGACTTCATACATTATGCAACAGATCTTTTTTATCATTAGTTTTGAGTCACATGGCCACGTTTAATAACTTTTTCTTTCCTTGATAGAGAACTAACTGATACTTTAATTAAAACTTTGATAAAGAAATGTTGTCCAATCGTAGCTGCTGCACGTAGCGAGAAGAAAAATGTTTGAAAAGAGTAACAAAAAATATATTTATTTTCTCGCAAAATGAAAAAAATTGACTTTAAAAAAGTTAGAACTTAGTGTAGGTAGCATCGAAAAACATACGTTTAAATTAATTGTAAAACTCTTTGTATTCTTTTCGCCGACCCACCAAATTTTAGTCCGCCGCTTGCGAGTACTTACCTACTTGTTTAACTTGTTTGCATTGCAATGCACATACTGGAGCTCAAGAGCTGACGTGGAATTTTTTAATATAAATTGCTCGGTATCCGTAAAAGTAATGCGGGTTCTGTGAGCATGCACTTGGACGCAGTCTCCCCGTGCATCCCCGGATCACGTGGCAGCGGAGATAGATTATTTCCGCATGTTGAAAGAGGCAGATTTTTTTCCGCACGCAAAAAAAAAAGTATCCCGGTGTGCCTCGGGCGAAACTCCTCTCATCTGCGTTTGATTCCTCATCCCAGGGCTCATGTCCCGACAGACATTTGCCGCGCAGAGTGCAGGTTAATGGAGTGGCCGACTCTCGGTTCCCTTCCCCTGTCCACCACCCCATCCCTCGAAACCTCTTTTCGCGTCCGGCGGTGGGGATCTCCCCCAACCCAATCCCTCCCTCCCCCCCCAAAGGGATGGCGCTCCCCAGCACGTGCCGCGGGCTGTGTAATCCGCCGGCGACGTCACGTCAGTCCCCTGATGACCGCAACATTCCCCACCCCGACCCCACGCCCCCTCCGCGTCATTCCGAGGTCCCTCGCTGGGTGCCGGAGTGGCGGTGGATTTTGAAAATGTTTCCGATGGAGGGAGGGGGGTGGTGGACGCGAGATGGACTAGATGGGAAATGCAGGAAAGCGAACGACCGAGACATTTGGGTGCACCGGAGGAAGGGGACCTGGGGAGGGTAAGGGAGGAAGGATGCAATTGAATGGTTTCATATATCGCGCGAGCATGGTGAAGGATGGTATGCGGGGAGCCATTTTTCCGATGGTTAGAATCGGTCGCGGGTGCCAGTAGTGGAACAGCAGCATAATTTTGTTCATTGGAACACTCACTACTTCCGCTTGAAACTTGTAATGCACGCATCAAAAATGAGGTATGAATTTAACCCAATATTTGTAATATTCACGCTTAATTTTCTAATGATCTACAAAGAATTTTAATGCCAAAAACTTGATTTCAATATTTGTGTTTGCCATTTTCAAGAAAAAAAATACAATATTACTCGTTAAAGGGACTCACAGATGCTGAGACCGAGGTTCGGGATAGCAAAATTAAAAGTTTCAACTCCCGCAACCCTCACACGGAAAGGATATCTTTCCTACAATGATTTTAACTCTGGAATATTTAGGAAAGAGCATTCACCCATAGCTATAGAATGCTTATAAATTCCATTAATACATTAAAAATTAATGTATCTAACAAAAATGTTTTAAGTTATTTGCAATTCGTACATATAAGGCTATTTTTTGAGTTCATTTAATCGTTTATGTTCAAAATATATCAAATTGAAACTCCTTGAATTGTCAAGTACTCTGAGATAAATTAATTGAAAGCGTCTGATGTTGACCATTCATATTCCTCTATTCCTAAAATTTCATTGCAATCCATTAAATTGAAGTGGCTATTTTTTTTCTCTTCTCTGTTTTTTTGAGTTTTGCTAATGGTCGTTCAATTAATGTGTATGAATTTTCCATTCGGACACACATTTTTCTATGAAATCATTCTGAATATAAGTGTAAATTGCTCAAATAGAAATGAGAGAACAATATTACAGGCATATTTTTAAAGAGAGTGCATGGAAAATTTCTTTTGTTATTCAAATCGAGTGAGGACATGGAGTTATATAAGCATAGCACATTTTTTACCAACCTAATGGTTCCAGTAACACACCGGGTAAAGCGATAATTGCCTGCACGGACACCAGGCATGACCTATATTCTTTTGATCAACGCCGCGCTTGGGGTCGAGGAAATATTTTTTTTACCACTCGGCAATGTAACCCGTTAAGGCGAGACGATTACTCATTTTTAATAATAGCGACTCCCATTCTTTGAAGAGACCAAATCATTAGCGGGACTGTCAAAGTTGACGTCCGTGTAACACGCCTTTCCCATGCTTTAACTGCTGTGATCACTATTATCTCTCTCTCTCTCACCCAGAAAGTCACCAAGTCGCACCAAGTTCCAGCAACCCCATCCGGCCAGCCACACTTGCGAGGGCGTCCTGATTTCAGGCGAAGCGGCCACACTGGTGATCTCTAACTGGTACCTACCGCATATCGCCACTACTCTCACCACCGTCTCACGAACTGCCCCTCGGAAAGGATCATACTGCTCCACGCTTGAGGTCCTTATCCCCTCCTCTAAGCCCTTAAGCTGTACGCCCACCGCCCTGATAACCCCCCCCCCACCCCATCTCCCCACATGTTATTACTGGCACACTCCCCTCGTGGGATAAATTCACCTTCGGCCTCACAGAAACGGAATGGAATGCCTTCCTCCTCAGTCAATGCATTTCCTGAAAATCGGGGTGAAAGGCTGAATTCTGCTTCAAAGGGCTATAAATGAACGAGTCGGTGAGTAAACCACTGCGCAAGGTTCTTTATTATTTATTGATTCAACTTTTCCTTGACTCACAACGGCGCCAATTAAGTCTTTCAAAGCCGCCGATTTCGTTCCTTTGAATGTATTTTGCGGTACGTGATGGCGTTCGCTTTTGGAATTTGGTTCGTGCGCAAGTGGAGAGAGAGCCAATGCACGCGAAGAGATGTGCCGAGGACAAGGTCATAACTGCCTACATTGCTCACAAACCATCGTGGAAGTAAGTCGGCGGAATATGATGAATATTTATCGCCGGTTGGAATCGTGGCGGGTGCTCGAACGAATTGCGAAAGGGGAGGCGGAAGAATGCGTACACCTACCTCCGTGGAACCTATCGCGGGGTCCGTGCGCAGATGCGTTGCAAGCGGCTAGGATGCGGGATCAGAGGAAAATAATCATTGGCATGAGTGCTGCAATCCGGTGGGCTCAAACTGTCGATAAGCTGCTCGCCTCTCCTCATCTCTCTTTCTCTCTCTCCTCTATCCCTCCTCGTCTCTCCCTGACCCTTCCGCCCTTCTCCTTCCGAGCACTTACACACCACTAATAAAGAGACTATCTTCAACTTTCGCGTCCGCTTTATTTTTTCTTCAACCGTTTCCTCGGAGCCTTATTCTTCAAAATACCTCCAACTTTGAACGGGTGAAGAATGTTCCGATTTATTTAAAGACTTAGATCAATGGGGCTCACCAACTACCTTCTCTAACGGATGTCTTAGGATTGCTTTACAACTTGGTTCTTTTTGCATTTTTAACGTTCATCATATTTCGCCGGCACGTCATCTTTACGTTCTGGCTGTAGTTTCATCTATCCTAATTTCTGTGAAAAATTAAATCCACTGGAAAAATATTCTTTGGCAATAATATTTGGTAGTAATATTTATAAAAATATGATAATTATTTTGGAGGTAAAAGGTAAAAGCGAGAACCGTATAATGCCAAAATGTACCTACTTATTTAAACGTTGGGTATTTTGGTAAAATTTTTGTATCTTGTCCTCTCATTATGCAGCATCTTTTTTTCCCTCACCAATAACAAAAATATTAAAAAAAACATAATTAAAGGAGTTAGAGTAATGAAGCATATCCTATCTCTGCAACCACTGTATTTAAGTTAAGTTTTATCTATTTTTATTACATTTTTAAACTGTATAGTACTACGCAAATTAATTTTTCCCGCTGTCCCTTAGATTGTGAAAAATGTGTAGAATTTCTGGAATCATTTAGCCCTTGCACCGATAACTCTCCGCTGACCTAAAACTTGGAAAGTCGTATTTGATAGCTTACGCAGCGCCACTTTGATGTCGGAAGGCTTTTGTTCATCCACCATCATTGCTATATTCTTGCGAAAATAGTTGGGATGGAAGTAAAATAAACTGTGGTCGCAAGAAGACAATGGACGCAGGTGGAACAACAGAAGCCCTGCGGATTGAAAACAGCGCCAAACGAGCCTGCGAGAGATCATGTGACTCCTGATTAAAGCACATTAATCAACCCAAAGATTTGAGTGACATGTGACGGTAGGGCTCAGCTAATATCAACCTCAGCGGGGTGTGAAATTCTCATATAAGGGTAGAGGTACCAGTTATTTCCCCTTTTCCGATTGCGGATTCGCCGGAAAATCTGATACCCGAAGAATCACGAAGCTTGAATGAAGCTGAGGGTGCCGAGGCGTCACGTGGAATCGAACTCTGACCCAGTATCCCAGCGCTCTGTCCACTGGACAACCATTCCCTCCGACTTCTGGTAGCGGAGAGATAAATTATGGAAAGAGGAATGTTTTCTGCAGGTGTCAGTCACCACGGATTAATTACCATTTCCACGGTTATATTTGTCTTTGAACAATCTATGACCTCGAGAGAGTTATTAGGGACCATTCTTTGGTGTTCATGAGATAGGCCAATCGCTCGTAACCATTACCACGAAAGTCATATTGTGCTTCATCTCACGAGGGGTGTTTGGATGCCTCTAATATATTCTCTCAACAACGTTAATCTGCTGTGATCCAATCCTGGTGCAGAGTGAGAGAGGGAAGAAACTTTTCCACCAGTTCACAGTTCACTTGTGAAGGGAAGGTCACACGGTCCTTTCGCAATACCTCGAACACGCCTCGCAAAGTCCGCGCTCACAGACTAGAGGGTGCGAATGTCGGACTCTCTGCCGGGTATGACCGACGTGGAGGCAGGGAGGCGAGAGAGAGATGGGGGGATTCCCCCTGTGAGGGCGAAGCAGCGGTCAAGAAACACCTAATGGTTTGGGGTGTAAGAAGGTGGCTTAATCATGCAGCCATTGAGAAAGAAAAAGAGCGAATAATGGACTGAAAATTACTTTGAATTCCGATATTTCGGTTGACTATAATAACATGCGTGTTTCTCAGCGTCCTTAGTTCATGCAACCTCTGCCATTTGTCTTTCAATCAAGTACGATAATGTTTACTCGGTTGAAAAAATAAATGAGTCGTTGCAACCCTTTAAACTTATTTCAACTTTTTACCAAAATGATTTTTAAAGATGCCAAACTTCGACCGCGAGGTGGAACCTGAAGGTGTTTGACGAAAATTCCGAGAACGTTCCTGAGTTCTATTGAACGATGAAGACAACTATCGGTCCCTTACCTAACCGCATTTTGGAAGATGGCCACCATCTACATTTTACCCTCAAACCACACGTGGTCGTACACCAGGGTGTTATTCCACCAGCCAATAGATTAATAGTTTCTTTTTTGTATTTGCTATTATTTTATTTTCTGATAATCCATAATGTTCGTGCCGTACTTCTTGATATTTTATACTGCCGTGAACAAGAATTGAACGAAAGGAAAAGGAATTCTCAAATTATTCTTTTTTCCAGTCAATTTCCCTTAATTTCTCGCATTGGTGTCGTCCACCAAAAAAACACGTGGCTAGAAATACTTTATCTCTCTCTTTTCCATCGGCATTAAAATCCTACGATTTGCATTTATCTAGTAGTCTTAAGCATTGCGTGTAATTTCCGTGCTCACAACCCTAGAATTCCAATAGCAGCGTGACGCTTTGTGTTCGTTCGTAGCGGTTTTTCACTTCTTTTCGTATATTGTTTCATACAGAAATTCGGTCATCCGGTGTATGGTCTCAAACGCTCGACGCATATTCAAAATGAGCTCTGATCAACGTAAAATGACATACATCGTTAACTTTTCCATTCGAATGTTTACTTACCCACCAATCCCCCTTGCCACCGGACCCTGAGAAGTTCAAGTGTCGTCACGCCGTTGGGGAGCAATAAGACGTGACCTTTTCGTTGTTTCGCGGTCCGCGCGGAGCACCTACGACCCCCCCTACCCCCCCTCCATCGCTCCCTCCCGCCCTCCTCCGTGCCAGTCGAGAGGACGGAGGGAGGGTTTGAAGACCATCCCCATCCCTCCGCTCCCCTCATCTATATCTCTCTCTCCCTCTCACACGCCTCTGCTACGGTTTCCGGACACCAAGCGTGGGATTGGATTCTCAACCGGAATCATTCCCTTTTCACCCTCGTGGATTACTTCTTTTTTAAGAAGCATCCCCCCCGGTCGCTTCTCGCTCTGATCCCACTTTGATTGCCTGCGACCGTATCTTTTAGCGGTCATGGGGGATTACGGGAAGGGCGAGGGGCGTCTTAAAGACGTAATCGGCGAACGGAGGGGGGAACTGGAAGGAGATGTTCGTGCGACGGTGTGTGCGTGTGCGCGATCGCGGGCCATAAAATACATTCCCCTCCCCCCACCCCCCCTGGACCTGTGCGAGAGTAACCTTCATCCGTAACGTAGACTCGGGCAATTCCATTGGCCCATTGAAAGGGGTCGCCGCATTCGTTCTACCGACAGTCTATTCCGATAAAAAAGGGAGTCTGTAACAAGGTTTGAAGTGCGATGGATATTACTTCTCGTCGTCAGTGGACTGGAGATAGAGCCATTTTGGTCTCTTTTTTTAAATTTGGAAACGCCTAAAAATAATAACCGTCCTGCGTCTGATTTGATCAAGTGATTGATAAGATGCACGAGGTGGTCTTGACTGAAATTTCGAAATGCGTGGGAGTTACTTGCGTCATCTTATCTCTTCAAATATGAACTTATTTTGTATCGCTTGCGTTGAATTTGAAGTGCAGTTGTCGTCATTGAATATTTAATAGGCGGTTTTCTAATCAATCCGATTTTTTAAAAACTTTCCTTCATTGTTAACTCTGGAAAATGACAATTGTATGGGTGCTCGAAGAGAGGGGCATCCCATTAGTCCCGTGGTTTCAAACATTCAGGAGGTATTGACATAAACTAAGATCATTCATTAACAGGGAAAGAAAAAATGAGATATGATTCACTTGTAGAAAGTGAAATCCAAATGGCAGATAAAATGGAATAATAATGACGCTATTGATTACAGATGTCAGATTGACTTTCTGGTGTCTCTGCAATTATCCCAAAACTTCCAGTCAAGATTTCCGAACAATATATTTGTAAAATATCGACAAAGCAATTTTGCATGCATTAAGGATTTTTTTAAATGCCGTTACACTTAACAAAGAAGTAATCACGGACTGGTGATGAAATTGTAAGACAGGAATACCAGGAATTTAGTTAGCTAGTTAGTTAGATGCTTTTCATTGGGAAACATTGAGAGTTATATAATATACCTATATGAAAGGAGTATTCTGTTTAAGTTTTCATTTATCGGAACTTTAAGATCGTGCTGAAGTTCTACATAGAAAATCTTCCGTCATCTTAGCAATCAGCTATACTTCTCTGGCGAATTCCGACTTTCATCACCCTCACAGAATCTCATCCTTTTGCGGGTGCCGGCTGAGCCCCCTAATCTCCTCCCCTTCAAAGGTATCATTTTCTAATTCACGGCTCGGAATCCAATATACTCTCGCGTAAGAATGGAGCTCTTGTGTCCGGGAACTCCTTCCACCTCGCCTCTCCACATCCACTTTAAATGCCTGCGCCCTTCGAAGCGGAAACTCTCCGTCCACGGCTGCATGCGTGCGCATCCCTGTAACGGAGAGGCAAACAAATTCATGCTTCTGCCTCGGTGAATTTAATTTTTATTCTCCTCCCGAGGCTTGGGAAGAGTCAGGTTATTTTGACACCTCCCATTCGGGTCCTCCTCGGTCAATGGAGAAAATTTTTCGGACATCATGTCCACGACAGCGAGGGAGCATCTGAATCCGTGTCGCACTCTGCTCAACATAAAATAGTGTTAGAGAGTGAGTGATAACGCTCATACAGGTGTCACGGGAACTCAATATCATTTCCTAAAGCAGTCAGATTACAGATTAGGAGTTATCGATTGAGGAAGTCACGAAAGCCGGGAAAAACATCCGAGGTGGGATTATAAACAATTCCTGTAGTGCTGGAAGAAGAGTGCAAAAAGCCTCATTGTTTCCAGCTTAGCCATCAGTATTTGATGATTTCAATTGCAAGAGTATATCCGCCGTTTTCATTGATGTTTGTTTAAACGCTAAAAATAACACTCTTTACAAAGAATGGAAATACAAAAAAAAATTGGTTATTAACCAAAATATGCACATAACGACGCTTACTAGCTATTTTAAGAAAATAGAAAATAAAAAATGCCTAAAAAGGCCCCAAGATAATGACAACGACAAAGTTAGCGACAAAGACAACGTAAACACCGGCCATCATCATCAGAACCAGTACAAAACTCTAAATACGGGTTCCAGATTTTGTGCAATATATTTAGCGCATTTTTTAATTATCTGTTTCTAAACTTTTTCATTTTCGTATTTAATTCAGTTTTGGCGGGCGCTTATGCCATTGCCTCTCAAACTACCGTGCATTCATTATAAACCTGCAGTCAAATGGCTCAATTACAGTTAAAAGATCAGGTTCATTTTACACCGGGAGTAATATGACGCGTATAACTAATAGTTTCCCAGCTCTGGTCATCTCCTTGGATTACCATAAGATAACAACAGTCTATAAAAATATAGCGCAGGAGAAACTTCCAGAGCCGAGAGATGGTTACTAATATAGGTAATCTATTGCTCGTTGCTTCCACCAAGGGGCAATGAACGTTTAACGTCGCAAGAGTTCGGATGGGGACAGGATCACTTTTCCCTCCTATCCCCTGCTCTAAACTCACCCCATCCTCACCCACCCCCGAAACTCACCTCATTCCC
>LYUA01000954.1:196282-207431 GCA_002093875.1 Calopteryx splendens | reverse complement strand
TTATTGAAATTAATGAGAACTGTGTGAATGTATTGTGAAAAAATGGGCTTTTCCCGTAGTAAATTATGTTACGGGCAAAGCCCATAAACCTCCTTATCTATATTATTGGCCAAAATGAATGCAGAATAAATGATGTATTGAACTCGTTTAATTTAAAAATGCAAGTGGACAGTTTTTGCATGTGGGCAGTTAACGGATGAGGCAAGGGAAAAATGATAAGGTGACTTGCGAAAAAGCGAGTGTTTAGTAATGGTTCTATGCGTGCCCAAGTTCACCAAGAAACACGGAACTCAGTAACACACCGGGGAAATGACATATAGAACTGTCATCGGTGACGTCTTTAAGACTCTCCGACAGCTTGCTTCAAGGGAACTTCTTTCGTGAGTTCACGTGAATAATAACTGCAAGGCCTACCTACCGTTGGTTTTAGGGTCTTCTCTTTCGCATTGTCGTCTAGCGGGCTGGGTTCGTGACTTGGGAACTGTGAATCAACGTTTACTCTCGTGCGCTGCATCACCGGCGGCGTTTTGGTGAGCACGAGAGGCAGGTACCGTTTATTCGTTCGTCATTTTTTTTCTTTCCTTTTTCGAAACGCGAAGTGCCGCACGTGAACGATTATTATCACTTTACGTGCTCTGGTGCAGGGAATATTTTAAACGCACGCACGATTTACCTTCCCCAACCCTCCGTCCCGTACAACTTCATTTTTACCGTAGTAAGCCGTGGGATTTGTTATATTTCCCTCAATTGCGAAAACTTAAGTGACATTCTCGGGGCATATAAATTTAAAAGACCTCTCGTAATCGTTTCATGCGAACCAACTTTCCCTTTCAGGGAAGGCAGAGTTAAAAAAAATCTGATTATTTTTGTTATCCCTGGAAATTTATTCCTTTTACCTTACTCCTTCCATATTTCTCAGTACCTGAGTACTTCTTTTGTTTCTGTCACCTTCATTTTGTTTCGTGCGTCCTCTTCTGCTTTTGAGATCTATGCTTTTCGTTGTCCTGAGAGTCTATTTGACCACATTTATACACTCTCGTAGGTTTTCATATCAAATCATTTACTCTGCCCTCCTTCTCACATTTCTTTGGTGATTTGACTCTCACCTATTCTTTCTCAACGTGATCGACGTTCTTCTTGACGTTGCACTTGCACACTGCATTCTTGTCCATTACCGATGCATCCAGTCTGTATCATTTCTGAACCCACGTGTTACAATCTCTACAATACGCAACGCTATCTCTACAATATGCAACAAAAAAACTTTCTTTAAACCGATACTCACCGTATTCCTCCGACATTTATGCTTCACTCTCCGCATTCTCAAGTTTCGCTCCACAAAATACGTGGAGGAGGTTTTATACAGCTGTTATGCACTGCCATATCTGCTTCTTTATGCAAGCATTCATTTTTTATGCACTCCACATGCTAACAATAGCCTCTCTATTGGCATTTGCACACCTTTTAACCTCCTTATCTATTCTACCATTTTTTCATAAAAACTTCGTGCTTCAAGTGGCTTCCATTAAAAGGAAATCCAGGAGCAATGCGACGCTCTCTGATCATTCATAACGATTCTGATTACGAGATTCTGATTATTCAACTGCAGAGGTTACTTCGTAACTCTTGCCACCTGGTGACCAATTATTGAATTAGCAGTCTGCTACTTCACATGGATGTTTAAATAACGGTAAATAAGCCTGTTATATCAAGAGTAGGAGATAAATGAGGAGTAATATTAGCAGTAGTAAATTTTCTTATGGAGGCATCAAATAAGGTTTGATTCCCGTCAAAAACTGTAGCCATATTTCCATGTCCCATTTCTCTTGCGTGAAGTTTTTATAGTGATAATATTCATGCGTGGATTTAGTGTGAGCGCAAAAGAGTACATTAGGAGAATTTGAATGCCACGGATCATGATATCATGTAAAACCCAAGTTTTGTGTGCTTGAAAAAACCAGCACTTTTTGAGAAACCGCAGGCGGACTAGGAAAAGAGACTCACTCAATGATTTAACATGTGAACTTAGAATACCAGGTTAATTAATAGTTGGAGTCTACAACCTACAATCAAACCATATTATATTTTAAAACTAGGGGGCATTATTTGTATCATTGATACAATTAAAGCTAGCTTCATCCGTGTTTATGGTGACAAAATTGCTTTTTATTTAAAGAGCTTGACCAACAATCCCAAGAAATCCGATGCGAGTATAGAATATTGGAATCCATCCAGAAAATGAATTTTGAGAGGCAATAT
The DNA here is from genome assembly GCA_002093875.1 of Calopteryx splendens. Taxonomy (NCBI): domain Eukaryota; kingdom Metazoa; phylum Arthropoda; class Insecta; order Odonata; family Calopterygidae; genus Calopteryx; species Calopteryx splendens. Next base: position 205,172 of record LYUA01000954.1, on the reverse strand, counting down.
GGTACCCTTATGAAATTTATAAATGTTGAAATGGAATATTTATGAATGATCTAAAACTTAATATCCGCTAATTTAAAATAGTAAGTAAAAGTTTTCGAATGTCTTGTAAGGAGCATAAAAATGAATTGAATTTTAAGAACTTCTTTCATTCCCGGGAATTTTGTAAATATGACATTGTATATTCGCTACCTTCGAAATACGGAAAAATATAAAATAAAACATACCTAATGTTTACTGAACAACCATGGAAAGTAATTACCTAATTGGAATAAAATTCAATCTAAATAATTTATTTTAGAACGAGCCTCGGAAAACTTAGTAACAGAAATTGTAACGCATTAAGAACCTGGGAAACCATTAGATTTGGATTAATCGAAAAGAACATATCAATGTGGAACGGAATGACATAGTTGAAGAGAAAGTTTTCTGTGGTAGCGATAGCAGACATAAAAAAATGCAGCCTGCAGTATTTCAAGCCTTAGATTTCCATTCCTTTAAGTATCAAACAGCGGTATAGAGTTGATGGAAATCCTTTAAACCTTTGACAACCTTAGATTATCTAGATTATACAATTTTTTATCAACTTTGATTTTTTTCAATGTAAGAGTGGTAAAGGGAGTATTCATTTCCCTCTAATAGTATCTTTACGTTATTATCTTAACATTTCAACCAAAAACCTTTAGCTGTTAATCCCCGAAAAATATCCCACCTTGGCGAAAAAAAATAATTACTTGAAATAACACCAGAATAAATACTGGAAATGCTGAATAAAATTCGATAAATTTAAAGCTTGGTAAATGTTACTTTATTTATTGAAGTAAACCATTAATTCGTCAAATACTGACTATCTTCTAAATAAATACATCAGATGGATCAACTTCCGCTGTTTGAATTGCGGAAAAATATAATATAAAACGAAGTTTAGCTAATGAACTTGTTTACATACCTTCACCTTCATTTAAGTAAGCCTTCCGGACATTCAGAGACATCCTCCTCTTTCAAATTCACGAATGACTTCCTTTGTAAGTGTTTTTATTTCAAAGCTTCACCATTTTCAAGCATGTTTGACCTGCTACTTTGCATAGATGTTCGTGAAAAAACAGTGTTCTATGCTATGATGACTTAATTTGCCTGTTTTCAGGTGGCGAAGAGTATGCCATGTCATATCGTAAACTCAATCTTGAATACAATCATCAATGCTTTGAAGGATCACTTACGTTTCACAGCCCAATTTGAAAATATTGCCATGAGATGAGAGTTCAGAGAGAAAGCATCCTCCTCAAGACCGATGCGAATGTTTGCTTTGAAGACGGATATTTGCCCACTTACCCATTTCATCGTTGTTAAGAAAAGCAAGGAATTTCTTTGCCCACTCACAGATGCGGCTTTATTTCCCAAGCACCTTCTCAACTTCTGCCTCACTTGTTTTTCGTTCTTTCCATGTCATTCAATGCCTAGGCTAACGGCGATACCAGTGTGTAACTTCAGTGAGACAAGACTCAAGGAGTCAAGAGAGGAAGAGAGAATCAACGATAGTGAGTCTGAATGCCATTCCAACATTCGCTATGGAAACGTAACGTCTCTATTTTCTCTCAAAACTTCCTTATATTTCCAAAACCCGTTTTGCTTCCGAGACAAAAATAACGACCCGCTCTTCCCACTCGCACACTGATATTTCCCCCTCTTTAGATTCCCTCATTCTTGTCTCTCGTTTTTTTCTGTGCTTCGTAACATCGCTCCCTACCCATAGAAAAGTGGAATCGAGGCAAATCTTCGCTGAGGAATTTCTGGCTACGTGCTTGAAGGTCTTGTTTGGATTCATGGAAGCCCTATTATGGATTCAAGGATCATCATCATTTCCAATTTCCACGTCAGATGGAGAACTTTCTATTCGATAAATATTTCCTGGAAATTTCTGCGTCACCCTGGTTTGATGATGGGAGGTGCCACAAAAATGTATTTTTAATTAACATTAAAACCGCAAATTGGGATCACAGTGAAAGACGTAGGTGACATAAATATTTTTGACAATTCATTTTCAACATTTTCATTTTGGGTAATATGAAGATGCGTGCAAAACATTTTGGAACGAATAAGGTAATTATTTTTAATTATATTACGCTACGATATATTTTAATGAATTTCTTTTACTTTAATTAGATTTTATATGAAGTCTCCTGTCACTTATCAATAATCATTTGGTCAATTTTGCATGAAATTATTCATTGAAAATGGATTTTATTAGTGTTTCCACAGAACGGATTTTGTGAGTAAATGTTGGATAAAAGGCTAAAGTAATTTCATGTTGCAACCCATTAGTGTGCGAGATAGCGGTGCAAGTGAGTTGAACACTTCTACGGCAATGAATCCCTGAAACGCACTCGTTGGGTCTCTATTTATGCCAAACCTTTAGCTTTTCATTCAGATCACGTGTGTGTGGTATGTGATCGTCTTGATCATGAGTATGGAAAAGAGAGTGGAATACGTCTGTGCGTCTTGCTTCACTTAAATTGCACTCCCAAGACACCATATACACGGGTACTCTAATCAAGGAGAGTGAGTTACGGGATGTGACCCGAAAGGATTTTCCAGTCATTCCCGCCCTCACTCGGGGTCGTATTGCGTGCAACTTCCCTGCACCGATCTCCCCGAAAATCCAGTGCGGTGCACGCGTCTCCCAAATCACGTCCCAAGTCACCCCTCCCCCTTGGACTTCTCCAACCCTCAAAATCCACACCCAGGTGGTCGACATCACCCACTCTCCCTCCTTCCATCTCTCTGTCTCCCCCTCCCTTCGCCTCGCTCTTTCTCAAAGCGGCTCGACGTCACCCGTTCTCCGCATATCAACCCACCCCCACCCCGTCAATATTTTTTTCCTTCTCTTATTACGCGAGTCGTGCGTGATTGTGTGCAGTTTTACCCTCGCCAGAGCCTCGTCGCTTGTATCTCCCTCCCTCTCCATCCCCCTCCCAGTTCTTTAAGCCCAATCATTCCCCTTCCCACCAACCCTTCCCAACACCCCTCCCCAGCCCCGCGATACGCTCTCCGTCCTCGTCTCCTCCTGCCCAGCGCACGCTTTCGCTCGACCCTGCTTCCCACTGTTCTCCAGTTTCCCCTCCTCCGCCGGGGGTGTTTCCCTTGCCCCATCCGCTCCGAGCGCTAGAGAATCTCACCCTCTGAAACTCTCCGTGGCTCATCACTTCCCTTTTTGGGGCGGGGGTGTTTCTTCATCACTAATTACAGACAAGTATGATATAAATTACAACACAAATTAAATACAGAATTAGGTAAAGTAAAATAAAAATTAATAGACAAATACATTTTTTTAAATTGTTTTGACGGAATAAAAGTCGTTTCACACTTCAGAACAGTTGTAATTTCATAAGTTACATGAATCTATGCGCATTATTTCGATACATCCATGAGTATACCGAGGCCGTAGCAAAACATTAAATAGTTCTACGGACCAATTTTTTTTTCAATATCACACGTAGAAGAAAATTGTTCACTTTTGTTTATTGATGCAGGTGAGAATTCCCATGCGTGAAAATAAAATTGGTGTGCCAGTATTTCTTTATGATTGATAACCACGTCAGGTTAACTCCATATGTTTTGGTCAACGAATAGAAAGCGAAGCCAGAAGTATAATTTTACGTCGAATATGACATAGTCCTAATTTACCGTATAGTTTTCTACTTTTCTTATCAACTTTCTCTTTTCATCCCCTTTTCCATTCTACTCGGTGGCGTTGATTTCTCCCTTTATTTCTCCTTCTCTCCCTCCTCTCTCTCTCTCCACTGCCCTCCTCCCCTCCTCGCTACTTATATTCCGCAGATCGCTGCTTAAGATAGAAAGGGAGAGAGAGAAAGAGAGCCACCACTTCCCCAACACGCTCCGCCTCCTCCTCTCCCCGCGGAGTGAGTGGAGGTGCCCTGGTAAAAAAAACTTCGGTTCCCCTGCATCTTGAATCCCGACTACGGTTCATTACCGCCGTTTTTTGTCGGGTGTTTTCGGTTTAAGGAATATCTTGCTCAATGCCTGGAAATGAATTGGACATCTCTCTTCTGTATACCCTCTTTGGTGAATGAATTCGGTGCCCTCGCAAATTCGCCCATTCCAAATTATGCCAAAATCCATTCAATATTACGGTAAGAAAATTAGCGCGAGTGGTTTGTGGTGAAAATTTCACGAGTTCATAATTAGGATGACGTAAATCTGAGAGTTTATTAACAGGTATGGTGCAAATCATCCTATTAAGTAATCTTTGGTGCCGGAAAATCTATTTGGATCCATAATAATGATGAATATTGCATGTACTTGTAGATAATAAAACTATGAAATGCTTTTTACGGTTAGGAAGGTGGAAAAATGACTTAGGAGAAATAACTTCATGAAGGGTCTGCATATAGCACATGTTTATAGCTAGCCTGAGGGATGGTGGATTCAAAACTTGCAGGGGGTAAAAAGATTACATGTGTAAGTGTTACGTGCTCCAATTTTCATGAATTCAGAATGTAACGGATTCATAAGTTTGGTTTCCTTATTGGTCATTCATTGGTTTACTGTAACCATTTTAAATAACACAATCTTGGTAGAGTAAGATTCGATGATGATGAAAATTTCATTTCACAAGAATAAAATATAAAGCAATATATGTGAAGGAAGTGGACAGGAGAGTTTGGATGTGGAATGAGGTTACCGTATTTTGTTTTAAGTCCGTGATGAAAAATGGTCCCAGTTGAGGACTTGGAGGTGATCGTTTATGAAATCGTTTTAAATTATGAAGCAAAGCAGAGTATTCTTTTTGGCTTTGCTTCCGTGTATCAAATAATCATGTGAAGTATATAAAACATTTTAATTTAACTGCATTTTTAATTAGGTATGAATTGATTTCGTAGGAATGATACTGGCTACTTGCTTAAAATTAACCAGCAAAGGGGAAATCTACTTTTAAAATCTGGGAAATTACCGGAGCATGAAATTATTTAGCTATCTTGAGCCCTCCACCCATTAATTAGGAGAATGAACAATTTTGAAAATCAACATTTGGATTTAAATTATTAAGTCTGTGGGCTCGGTTTAATCTCTAAATGCTATCAAATGAATATTTTAAGTTTCCAATTTTTTACTGTGATTTTCCTTAATTTTTGTAGAGTTACTTGGCGCACGGTTACTCTTATCCACTAAGCATCGTCATTTATTTGTAATTATACGCTTTACGATTGCTTTCCATGGTGAAGAGCTTTTGTCACCCTTTTATTCCCTTCCCAATCATGATAGAGTGAAGTGTTTCAAAGCAACTTTTATGAAATTGCAGTAATTGCGATAAGGTTCATATTGAACAGTTTCAGTATATAGAGAATATAGGATCGGTAAAGCCTCTTTTTCAGTCAAAAGTGAAAAATATTACTACTAATACATATTTTGATAAAACTTAGTAAGCTGAAGCACGGGAAAGGATGAAAAAATTTCTTAATTCTGAAAAAAAACAAAAGGCATTTAATACCCAACTGTGCGATACGTATATTTAGCAGCAGATATTCTGCCAGCGGCAATTAGACCTGTGGTATACAATTCAAACCTTGGGGTGATTGATGAAATCTGTTTTTAGAGCCTTGACATACCTTTTTACTAATATACGTTAAGTTTCTGACGCGATCCGATATTCACCTGCACAATTTCCTGTTAACATAATACGAGAAATTTAAATAATTATTATAATAGCGCCTGAAAAACACGTTCTTAATCTTAGCTATCGTGTAACTTTGTCACCTCATTAGAAAAAGTAATTTCAAATAATTATATATCCTAGCCTACCAAAAATTAACTTAAAAAAATGATAACCAGAGAAGTTGAATTTTTTAGTCGGGGCTTTTTTTTAGCTGGTATCATAATATACCATTTAAAGGGATGAGTATGAGTCTGATCTGATTGAATTTTCTTAAAAACATGTGGTCTTAAAATGAAATTCGCTTTCTTGAGCCCTCGGATCGTGCTCTAATGTGTTTTAATATGAAAGGCTTGTAGTGGTACCCGATATTTTACACCCGTAAGAAATATCCTTCTCCTTTCGGTGCGTGCTTACATGCTGGCAATTATCGCCACGCACGCCCCCCTTCACTTGTCCCCAAACGAACCAGACAACATCTTGACTCTTCCGTCTCCTCATCGCTCGGCAAAATTAAGCCCATAAGTACTCACCCGGAAAGAAATCTGCTTGAGAAGAATTAACTGGGATTAAACATTCAACTTATCTTTTTTCTATGGACTTGGACCTAAGCCAGAAGATAATGCCATCAAAATAAGAAAATGGATTAGCTTTTTCCTTCCCCTTTACTACGAAGGGCTGTTCCTTAAATTCTCACCGTTTCCTCTTGCACCGTCAATTTCTTGTCATAACGTGGATACCCACGTTCAAATTATTTTTTTAATTAAATGATTATGCTCTATATCCAGAGATTTAATCACAGCGATTAACAATTTAATGTAAATGGGAATGGAAATAATGAAATCAGGAATAGTGAATTTATGATAGTGAAATCATGAATAATCATTCATTCAATAAACACCACGAAGACTGGTTTTGATATGCTCTCCCCGAGCTAACTATAAACCTTGAAAAACCTAAAGATTGAGAAATTCACGCATCTAGGGTAATATGAAGTGACCCAGTTATATGCTTTCCCTCTGACCCTGTGTCACTATCCAGTTTTAGGCAAAGTTCTAGTGACCATAAAGAATCACCGCTTAGAGTTTTAAATGAAGTTGTCCAAAGGATGAGTGGGATATGAACCAGGGACCCTCCTCAAACTCATTTGCTGATTGCTCCATCCATTATTCTGCACATCCATACAAACAATGCATGTGTCATGAATCGATAAATAATATCTTGATTTTTAACCATAATTTCATTTCACTTTAATACTGGAATTAGTAGCAATAAAGAATCGGATTGACTCAATGTGAAAATTTACAAATTATGCTATTGTTTCACCATATGATAACTAACTAACTATCTGGCTTTCTTAGCATCATAAAGGTACTAAAATGCAAGTTTGTGATTGAAACTAAATTATTGTCGCGTAAACTGTGAACATGCAACGCCACGGCAATTATGATTCCAAGACACTCTCTAATCAGTAAATTCTGACGTATTATATTTATTATGTGAAATTCCTTCAAAATTGTTTGCTCTTCAATGCACTGTGATGAAATAAAATTGAAGGGTACTCGAATCCTTTTCTTAACTAAAGGAGATTATTGAACCCCAATGGTACCAAAACTTTTGACCCAAATCTTCACAGAAATAAGAGCAAGATTTCCAAGCACTCTTTTCCAAATCTTTGTATTTAAATATAATACTAAATGTGATTTTTCATACTACCATGGAGCCAAACAAATAATTCCGACATGAAATTTTTAGGTCATCCACTCAAAGTCTTCTCCGATGAGCATCAATGTTTATTATTTGAATTTAACTTCATGAATGGATTTTTCGCTGCCGAAAAATGGTTTCACAGAATTAAATATGTGGCAAGATCAGACTTCAAAGTAAAAATTATTTCCAACAGATTCTAATATTTGCTCCATAAAATTAGATAAAAATGTATTAAAATGATTATATGTTTTCCAAGTGTTATGAGATACTACTAAATTCCAAGTCATAACTGAGTTATCTTGTCGAGACGCACCTTTAAACCTTAATTAAATACCTTAAGCGAATGTAGGCGATAAAGTTGAAGACGCGAAATCCGCTCTTCGTCTCACTGTTGGAAAAATTAGCATGGAATAAATCTGATAGTGGAAGAAATTTAATAGAGATAAATACTGGCGTAATGGTAGTTTCATCAACTTGTGTATTTGAACCGTCCACTACTGTGTCCAATACGTTATTGGCTTCATATTTCCAACCACAAAAATGCGGAAATGCCCGAATATCTACGATATACGCTTTGGATGAGGTTTGATGAAAAATGTTAAGGGAATTCACTTTTATACCTAGACTCTGTTAAGGAAAACTAAGAAAAAAATGCCTGTCGTCCGTTTTTACGTCTGTTTTAGGCTAAGGCCATGAATTCTGAGTTTGGTCGAGTTTTCCACGCACCCGGGCACTCGCCCTGGTGCCCGAACTAAATGAGCTTACGCTCACGTGCAAATCCGTCTTCATGCACGGTAAAAAAAGCGGCTGGAGCAAACGCACCCACCCTCGTCTTGGTCTCTAGACGGTCGGGCAAATGGACGGAAGGCGATGGAAGTGGACGGCAGGCATTGAATTTATGATGTGACTGTGATAGCTAATTTCCTCCTGGCGTGCCGGCTCGTTCCATGCGGTTACCGCTCCTCAAAACTTAACGAGATGGGCTTTCTCTCCGCTCCAATGATTTACGTTTCGTGGAATATATATTTCGAAGTGATTTTCAGCGTATAGATTCAAACGAATATGATATTTTTCTATTCCGTAATGAATATAATGACAATGCTGTAAATTATAATTTATAAATTATTTACTGAAATTCTAACATCATTTATAAATCCGGTTTTTAATTTTTTTAACCCACGGTTTGTTTACTCTTGAGAAAGAGAGAAGAAATTAATTTATATCACGAAAAAAAATGTGCATTGAGCCACAGAAATCGCAAAAGAAAAAATTACATTCTCTATTTCCATGCGATTCATACCTCGATAGAAAACGCCAATAATTAAGTTAATAACCAAACAGCGACTTGAGAAGTTTTAATGGAGACTCAGCAACTGAGGTGGTCGCTGGTAGAAAATCTTTTGTGCTTCCCGTTATTGCATTATATTTGAATACAACAAATATCACTTTTTCCAGTACTATGTTGATTATTATGCTCTCTCTCTCTCTCTATATATATATATATATATATAT
>LYUA01000954.1:179563-191004 GCA_002093875.1 Calopteryx splendens | reverse complement strand
ATATATATATATATATATATATATATATATATATATATATATATATGACTTTATCCGTTTTTAAATATGATCTGTTACTTAAATGGATGTGCATGAGCATGATCATGCAAAACACTTATGAGCCTCTGCTGAAAATAAACCAAATTTAAATATAGGCACTGCTTAAATTGCTATTTATACAGAAGTTGGTGCTGATGGGAGGTTCCGTGAAACAATAAACAAAAGGGGATTAGGGTCTTGGTTTTTTATTACATTATTTTAATTAAGTCAATAATTAGGTATTTTATTCGATGTTATTCTCAATTGAAAATAATTAATTGATCATAAAAATCCTGGCCAAAAACAGGATGTTAGCATTTAAAGAGTTGCCGATCTTAAAATGAACTAATCAAAGTTCAATTAGTTTGCCACTACCTCCGCGATCAAGTCTACCGGTACTCGTAAGTCAAAAGTCATATTTAACATTATTTTTAATATATATTATATAAAGCAAATATAGATCATATTTTAGCAATAGGTAATGTAAAAAGGTCTAAATCACCTAGATTTCACGTATCTAGTAGCACGAAAATATATCTTCTCACGAGTACCAACGAAATCAAGGTCTCTCCGTAGGAAGGAGGATTGCTTCCTCCCTGCTCTCTAAGATATGCCTTCTTTCCCTCACAGTGTCTTGCATTGACGTCTCCTTTAGCCTTCTTCCCTTAACTCAGCATTATCTATACTTAATTTAAAATGCGGTATTTTCATTACCCATAGCTACCCCTTTAGGACATATTCCACTTTCGAAAAAGAAGTCCTCACCTGTGAAGGAGAGAAGCCTTTGGTGGAAATTAGCGATAGGGGAAATATTTCTTTGGCGAAACAAAAAAGAACTTTATTTGTATTTTATACGCACAATTATTATCTTTTCTTGACCGGAGAGCTCTAAATGTTTTTAAAGTACCAATCTTCGGGATTTAATTCCAACTATAAGTCAACTATAAATATCAAATCAAACCGAATGTCATAGAAATTGACGCTGTAAATATTCTCCTTAACCTTCGTAAAGTTCGTGACCACTAGTTGAGAAAGAGACCTACCCAACCAAACTCTATTTTGAAAATGGCTTGTGAAATAGCGAAACGATACCTCACCCTCTTCGTCTAGGCAACTTTCAGCGGGAACCCCTCGTTGCCTCGCTTCGCTCTCACCCAGCCACTCCCGCCGCATCGGACGCCCTCACTCCCTTCGATTTCCTATGAGGGGAAGGGAGGGGGGAGGGATGGGATGGATATAGACGCGGAGGACGGGTTGGGAGGGGCGGCAGAGGTGTTTAGATTGGGCAAGCATGCGTCCCAAGGCTTCAACGAAAGATCCGAGGATGTTTGGAAAGTATCGCGAAGCACACACCCTCCACACTTCGACCTCCACCATCCCCTTCGCCACCTACCATCCTCCCACCCCTCAAGCTTGACCTTTGCGCTCCGACTATGGGAGTAATAATACGTAATATAGTATTACCTAACCTATAGCAGAAGAGGCTGCGGAGGAGCATTGCACATTGCCTTAATTTGGAATCGCCCCCTGACATGTGAAATTGGAGCAGCAGGATAAAGCTAGTGACCGAATTACCAAGGAAAATTAGAATAAGATTAAATAACTTTATTCATCAAGGGGTAGAAAAAAAGAATATCAGTGAAATTATTCCGGAATCTATCATTTTCGCTAATAGCAGATTGTAGAAAGTTGTAGTTCCACTAGTCATAAGCAGAGCCCCTTAGGGCTGTGGAGATTCTATGTGCTCTTGCTATAGGAATAGTGTATGAAGTGGTAATTTCGAGAGGCTAAAGTTAATAACTTTATAATTTTATAGTCAAAAATGATGTGAAGAATTAATAAGCATACATTTTTGGACATAGGCCTTAACATTTACAGAAAACAACTCAATGAACAAAATGCAGTTATTGATAAAGAAATAGGAGGAAATGGATAGAGAGGAGAGGATATATTGTTAGAGAAAAAGTAAATGGGCTGTAATGATGAATTTTTAGGAATTGGGAAATAGAAGGCAAGAAGAGGTGAGAATTAAATAAGGCACAAAGGTGATATCCAAAATCAAGCACTTAAAATTTCGTTGAAAGTGAATTACATAGGTAGAGAAAAATTTCAATATGGAGAAATTTTCACATCCTATTTTTAAAAAAGTAGTTGTAAAATATTTGAAAAAGGAAAAACGATGTTGGATTAGTAATAAAACAATACTTAATAATTAGAACCTAGAGATATTTAGTAGAGGTAAAGAAATTATGCAATGAAATAACATCAAGCAGGAGTTGAAAGACACAAATATGTTTTTGGACGTTTTAATCACTGATTAATAACGCTGAAAATTTATAAAAAGTTATGATACATTAATTTAAAATCTCTTTATAGTAAAAATTTATTTGCGTAAACATTAATAGGTAATTTCTAATTATTTTCAATAACTTTATTCATAACAATATCTCCCCTTGAATTTCAGTGGCTATCACTACTGTCACTGTGTTCACTAGTTGTCAATGTGTTTACCAACCGGTACAATTGGATATATAAGAATTATTATTATTTGGTAATTTATCAGTTAGGGTAGTTCTCTGATAGACACACAACATCAGACCTATAATAACCCTTTCATAGCTGTTTTTGAAGTCAAGGAGTGTCTATTCGTTAAATATTTGTCATTTATAAATTTTAATGCATTTTTGATGCTAAAAGGTATTAAAAATTAATATAATTATAAACTGACGCCAGGAAATATATTTATATTTAACTAGTGTCGTTTTTTGTATTTAAGTTATCGAAACTAAATATTATGTTTAATCCTATGAATAAAACTTTTCGGAATTCAATGTTTTCATCTTATCACAGAATTTATGGAAAATTATTCAATGGAGTGGAATTTTTACGATGTTGAATAACTGTTGGGATTTGTAAATTCTTTTTCTTTTTTAAATTTAATTTCATAATTAGAAGAATACAAAAATAATCATGGTAAATTATAGCTCCAATGATTTTTATAAAAGCAAATAATATCATTTTAGCCAGTTGATTTCATAAAACATTAAAAAGGGATTGCTAGATCTTTTTTTCTTAGTTTTAAAAATATGTTTCGAATTAATCAAGCCGAAGGCTGGTTTGAAAGGTGGGGGTAGTTATCTCCTAATATGAAGCCCTATAGGGCGTGTTAAGTTAACAGATCATGGTAGGGGATTCAATGCCTTTCCCATAGCTGCCTGCGACTTCCCAGGTACATGCATCTGTTACTTGAACGACCACAAAGCTTGTGTGAAACGGAGGAATGCCAGAGGCCTCTCACGGAATCTAACCCCCGCAAATCAATAGCCCAGCACTCTACCCACTGAACTTCCTTCTCTAATCAATCAATCAATAGAACTGCTAAAGATTTAAGATATATGAATACAATTCAGTTATTAACTTTAAGGTAAGATTAGGGTGTATTAGTGCAGTACGCTAATTTTAAGGGTGAGAATGCGACGTTCATGAGAATGTATCGCCCTCATGGGTACTCTTGTGAAGAAAAAGCATTACCTCGCATGAAGGTGAACTAAGCAGAAAGTTGACGTCCACGCAGAATTAAGACTATGGTGTAGGTAAAAATGGAAGGAAGAACCTTTTCTGGTTTCTTCACAGCAATTTTGAGGACGGAGTTGGGGCGGATTATTTCGTTATCATTTATTAACACATCCAAAAAAATTAAATGCAATAAAACGAGAGGGATGTAGAGCCAATTTTTCACGGAAAAGGTGATATTATTATAAATAGTCTCCAAAACGATATTGAGGAGAAAAGAGACGAGATGAAGACCATTTTCGTTTCGGAGTTACTGACAGCTCTCCATCCTCCAGTTCAGAAGGCAGAAGATAGAATATGGCCGAAGCTAGAATATTAACAATAGGAATGTGAAATGGAGTCGGGAAATTGGTATTTACTACGTGAGTTTTGACAATGCGCTCGACAAAGTTGTGGAAAAAGATTACGGAAGACTTCTTCATAAATCCTCATGCGTCCTCCTTGTACGCAAAACAAGTGCTTTGTATAACGTAAATGTGACTCTACTTGAGCAAGGGCTAGAGGAGATGGGTTTTTTTGACACATAGGACTGTCTTTTATCTTCATTATTTGATATTTTTCGTAGTATGACATGCTTAGTAATAGGTGATGGTTAAAAAATTGAATTAAAAATGGTGAAGAACTGATTAATCATGAAGTAATATTTATGAGGATTATAGTTTTTACTGCCCTATTCATGAACGGGGTTGGAATAATTGTTTAACGCATTATATAATCACCGTGAAAGTTTTTGGAATACATTTGACCCCGTAAAAGTAAGTAATGAAGTTTTCCAAAATAGGAAGGCTAAACGTGGGATCAATGGAGATGTTGGAAGACTTCAAGTTTTTTAGTAGCAAAATCTTTGCAAAACTGGTATTAGTAATAAGGTAAATTGGGGAATAAATTAATCAGAGAAAAAATATAAACAGATTGGAGGAAAATGAAGACGAGGACTCTTGAGTAAAGACGCAGTGTACGATTGGTGAAGGCTGATAAGAAAGGTAGGTACTGCTGTATAGATCCAAAATTGATATTTGAAAAAAGAAGCTTGTAAGAACTGAATATGCTTAGAAAATGAAGTATGGGGAAGTACGGAGAACATAGCGTTGAAATAGAGTAAAAAAACGAAAAAAAAGTGTTCTGTGAAGTAAGTAAATAGTAAATGCTTCGGGAGAATAAAAGATGGCAGAAAAACGTAGGTGATGGATATATTAAGAGAATGATAAAGGCCGTTAAAAAATGGATAGGTTTGGTATGAAAGGTCAGAAGTACAGGTATTATGAATAGAATTTAGTGCGGTTAAAAATATGATAGAATGAGTTATAAAATAAAACTACTTTATAACTTCCAATATTTGAAGATATTGGTAATATTTTTGAAGGCCTATAAACGTTGATTAAAGGCATACACGACTCTGTGAGACGATTTCATAGGAGTGAGCCAACCAAATGAGGGAGTATCTCCCATTCAGGTATGATATAGTTACCATGAGGTGCACTGAGGCAAGTGAGAGGGGAAGAGAACATTTTGGAGTTTAACGGAACATACAACCATCCGTGTGGGAGAAGAAAAAAAATATTGAAAACCACTCTCACTAGAAGAGATAACGAGCACGCGAAGTCGAGCCCACGGAAGGTCAGATTGAAACTGCAGATTGAAAGGAAATGTGCAGTTGCACTAGCGTGATATGCATGGTTGATAGCATTTTCCGCTGATAAATTTGAAAATTAATATTTGTGTTAATAAGTTGCGTAAGCCCAGGCATCAGATTTATGTATTTAAAAATGTTGATTTCCGAAAAAAATTTAATGAAAGGGTATAAAAAATGCACGGAAATTTATTTTAAATATAAAGAAACTACTGCTGACACATAACACATATGATTACGGAGAGAATGGAGGATTAGGAGATACTTGCGATAGAGGATTAAAAAAATAAAGGAGTCATATTGAGCACACGCAGGTTCTCTTGCTGGCTCCGTATTTTGAGGGAAATCACTCGAAAAGTCAAGGACATAACGCACTCTCGTTAACATGAAACGCTTTAGCCATACGTTGATGAATATCCTGAGGCCTATAGTAAAAGTAAAGCCTTATTAAAGGCCAACAATGCATTAACCTTTATCTTCTCCTGTTCTCTATACCCTTACATGATAAGAGTTTTCTCTCTCCTTTTTTTCTGATATAAAAATTGATTGTGTCTAGCAGAAAATGTTTGCGTTACAGGTTATTTATTTTCTTGTTCCAGGTTATTTATTTTCTAATATGAATTAAATATTCAAATGGCAAAGGTTTAGTCACAAAAATCGTCTACTATTTATTCTTACCTGAGAAAAGTACACCAAAATATTTTATTTAAGTATGCAGCAGATACTATCTGAACAGCTGATATATATTATTCTGAAAAGTATATGCTATTAAGGACATTGAGAAGATAATTGTGTGTTACAATTTTAATGATTAATAAGAAGTAGCAGGTATAATTTTCTTAACATAAAAAGAACATATGTATATTTATTGAATCCTTTTTCTAAAAAAATGCAATACATTTCATACCTTACAATTATTACAAATAATTAAGAAGTGGAGAGTAAAATAGTTTTACTGCATTACCGAAAAGAATAAAATCAAAACTTCAGGATTTGAATTATCACTGTAATAATACTTTCATTTATTGCATACATTAGTATTGGTATGCATACCAATATAATAATGGTGAATAAATTTAAAGTCTTTGCTTATTAATTTTCTGCATTTGCTATGTTATTCTTAAGTTAGAAAATAGACAGATTGGGCGTGGAAAGTAATTAAGGAATGATTTATAGAAAAACGAGTGCTTGAATAAATTGACTTATCAACTAGAAAAGTGAGTGATAGTAATGATGTATGCCTCTAGAGTATAAGTACATAATGATATAGATGTATATTTTTACTTTCCACACAGACTATGCAGCATATAGCGAAAGAGGGCATAAAAATGTTTTAGAGGGGTATCGAAACTGATATCGGAAAACTATACCTCTAGCGTTTTATTTCTCCGGAGAAACATTCCATCTGTTTGCTTATAGTTAAAAAATATATTATTTTCACTCTTTCAAATACAAAATACTGCCCTACAAAGTAAAAATAATGCCTTTCTGAAGCAATCCGAATGAAAACATTTGGGACTTCTTCGAAATAGTAATAATTCGGAGACCCTGAAACCGTTTCGAGTAAATATGGGCAAATATATCATCACTATGTTCTTTTCTAAAGTATAAAAATCATCGGTAGATTTTATCTCCCCTATTAAATTTGTTTGAATTTTCCATCCCAGTAATATTATACGGATATAGCTTTCGAAAGATGTATAGCGGATAGACGGTAGTATAGATTGTTAGTAAAAAAAATCCTATCAAGATAGCAATAACTCCGAATAAATATATTTTTGATAGTAATATAAATGACAGGTTTTCGTCAAGAAAGCAAACATTTCAATAATTTATGTTCAAGCTGTAAATTATTAAATTTAAATTCTCCCGATTTCCAACCTCCTCATTTCACGTGATTAGTTTTAATAAATGGAATCGTATTTGGTTCTACCGCGTGGAACGCCTTCATCATTACACTTAGATTAATTAGTTTCAATGTTCCAAAAAAACAACGCTGTTTATTTTCTACCGGTTTCATTACATAGTAACACCATCAGGTGATGTTAATATGTTACACCTGATGATGTTACTATGTAATGAAACCGGTTGAGAATAAACAGCGTTGTTTTTGTGGAACTTTGCAATTCATTTATCTAAGTGTAATCATTAATTTTTTTAATTAGGACATTATTGGATATGAATCTCGAGCAAATTAGGTGGAAAATATTACGGCGCCTTTTATGACGGCGAACGTAATATTACATCACTTCATGGGGTGAGGAGAAAGGGTGAGGACTTCAAAGAGATGATTCTAATTCGGAGAAAAGGCATTTGATTCTCACTTCTCTCTCTCTCCTTACTTTCACCTCATTCTAATTCTTGCACTGAAAGTTTTCCTTCCATTCCACATGCGCCGATAATCCGAAAAATTGTAGTGTCCCTTAATGCGCTCTGAAAATACTGCGAATGAGGTCATCGATTCTTGGGCCGAGAGGCAAAGTTTCATCCCTCCCATGCACGCATGCGGAAAGAATACTCGAGCGTGGCGCTACAGTAGTTTTCGCGCCGACTCTGCGCTTCCAGAGAGTCATTTTTTTCATCGTGAAATTGAATCCCTTTGTGCGTTCATGTAGAGATACGTTAATCTGGACAATGTGTCACTGAAAGGTGTAGTTGTTTGGCCAAGACACTGCTTGCTAGGTTCTCAAAGGAGGTTTTTTGGAATTTTTATTGTGCGGTAATAACTTTCCATTGCTTTCTAACATGCAAATTAGAGATATGGATTCAATGAGTACATACTCACTCTTGCCGTATTAGAAAATTTTAGGAACAAGGCATATATCTGTACGCAACGCAATTATTTCGAATGACATATTGTTTCAGTGATCACCGTATCAGTGCCATTTCATTAATTACTGTGTTCAAAATCAAACTATCGTTACATGTGTATCACCAATATTTTTCTCCAATTACTGTAAAATATAAGACGGAAAAAGGCAGAGTAGCAGTCATCTTGAATTTTCAGGGAGAAGCTGGTTTGGGTTATCAATTTTTAAAGAAACATTAACAGTACAATATGCTTTCCATTTGTCAAAACAAAATTATAAATATATCCTGCTATGTTTCTGAATTTTTCACAGAGTTTTTAATTTCAGCGTACACATGATCTAGGTGTACTCTATGAGCAGGTGAAGCCCAAATAAAAATTATAATTCTGTTTTTGAGTATAGTATTGATGTTTTATTGCATGTAATTTTCAATTAACCACGTTCAGTGACTCCCTACTACGGATTTATTTTTTCACAGGCTGTCGATTTCCTTCGCGGTCACAACTTTTACCGTTCCTTTTCAAACTTTTATGATCATCTCAAGTAGTTATCTTTTCTACTTGATTCCGTCATCTTTTTATCACCCCAACAGTCTTTATGATCCACTTGGCGTATTCCCTTTGGCAATATTGTCTAATATAGAAAGACGTTAGGTATATACTACCTTATTCGAAAGAAAATATAGTACGTTGGGTGCTCCAACATTCCGAAACTTGTCATTTCCACTAGAATTCTCTGCATGGCGTACGATTCATCTGCACCTGTACAATACCCCGCGAGCCGATACAAGGGCGCACTGGGTACACTCGGTTTACCCGAGGGTTGAAGACAGCCTTATGCTCGAGGCGTTGGAACATGTATAAAAATATTGCTTGAAAACACTGGGCCTCATGTTTGAAATCAACAAAAGAAACCACTCCTGGGATATCACATCCCACCCCGTGTTGCCTCTTGAGTGTCCGAGGCAGCCTCGAAGGTTATCCGATGAAAATTTCGTACTTTTCCCTGTCATTTCCATCTGTTTTTAACATTTCTATGATTAAAAACCTATATTTAAATTGATTTATTTTCCAAAATAGTGTGCACGGTGACCCGAATGAGAAAGAAAATTTACCTGGTAGTTGGGAAATGTTAATTAAGTTAGCTTTAACGTTCAAGGGATAAGTACATCACCCAATAATTTTATCTGTTTAAATCAACTCCTCAGTAGTACAGTAATTTAAAAAGAGGCATTATTTATTGATCATTTAATGTATTTGTTTTAAGTAACTATAGTTCTTTCTTTGCTTTGTGGAAGAAGTTTGAAATTTAAGAAATATTAATGGAATTCCAGGTTTCATCACGTCGTCGATTTTCAACAAATATTTTTTTTTAAATCGATCCACATCTACGCTAGAAGTACATTTAACGAAGGCGTAGATTAAATTAATTTATATAAACAGGGTTTTTGTTCTTTTTAGCAGAGGATATCGTCCCGATTTATTGTTCTAAGGATTTTCTTACAGTGAGAAATATAGTCGCGGGTTATTTGATTAGTACTTTAAGTATTGGAATTATTGTATCGGAACTTTCAAAATTTTAGTTAGTTTGTTAGTAGCTTAGAATTTAGAACTTTGGAACTTTAGTATTGGAATATTTGGAAATTTCTAATATAAAAATCCCCAAAAGGGCACTGCATTTTATTCAATAATCTGCTGACATAGGAAAATATATTTTAGGAGAAAATTTTTAAATTAACTAAAGGAAGCACGTAGGGAACATTATTCTTCTATAACCTTATCGGTGATTCAAATACGAAAACCATTTATGAAATTATCTCCCGGTGAAACTAGGGATCTCCGTCTTATTCATAGTGTTCCTCCAGTTTAATGCAAAATCGTTCGAGGCAACGCTTTCAATTCTCATCATTTTACGAAAACGTTTCAGTCGGAATCGAGTCTTTTCTGCTCCATCCCGAGTGACTGAAAATTTATTAACCTACCTCAGCCTGTTATCTACCTCCCATCAACTGAACGTTCCCTTATTAGGGTGGAGGATGTAGAATAATGAAACGAGAGATGAGGAATCCATCCTCTCTCTCTCTCTATTCTTAGCTCTCAGATTCTCTGGCCTATTACTCTTTCTCACTCTCTCGAATGAAAACTCAAAACAAGAGAGAGAGAGAGAGAGAGGAGCAACGAGAACGAGATCTCCTGAGCCGACGCCTTAACCCATTCCTCCTCCCCGAAGACCTCCTCGTCCTCGGCCTCCCACCCCCTTCTTCCCCGATCGGAGGAATGGCCACCCTTCCACATTTCTCCAGACGGTGTTGGAAATAGTCGCGGGGGGGAGGGGGGTGGCGGGTGGAATGGAGAGGGCGGAGTTGAAACTGTGGAACAGTCCCTCTGCCATTGTACGACTCTTTTCTTCCATAAATTATCGCGCGTTGCCCAGAGTAACAAGGGGGGAGGTAAAGAGAGAGAGAGGGTATGGTGGAATTGCAAGAGTGTAATCTTTGGGAAAGGAAGTCAGAGATGGAGAGGTATGGAAATTTGAGTAGATACCGTGAGGTTAATGAGAAGTCTGTCTTAGTAGAAAAGAGACCGTTGAGATATATTCCTGCCCCTTCATAAAAAGCCTCGCTGATTCGCATTAGAGAAATAATTGTGCTACGGCGCGCGACCGTTATCTACCGTTCTGATTATATCTTTCGATCAGCCATGTTATAATCATGTTCGCCATAATTAAAATTAGTATCTAGTCACGTTAGTTTAAGCACAAAGTTTTAACCAAGATGCCGTATGAGTTCAGCGACTCGAAAACCAAATGAGCTCGGTGTCTTCTCACGTGCAAGATAAACTCGTAACGCAACCGGCAATGCGTTTACGTAAGAGAAGTTGCATACATATCAGGTGCATTAAAACTTCATCAAGTGCCATCTATCGTAATTGTTAAGAAAATCATAAAATATGCACTGAAACCCAATAATATTATAATTAAACTTAAAATTACGCTACCATATCCAATGAAGACGGTATTGTCATAAATTCAAAAGTGGAACTTTCTTTTCAATTACTTACCCTTTTACTTTTAAGGCTCCATTGGTTCGCGATCATTTAAGAATCAGTGGATATGATAAAGCTAGAGCCGATACGAGAAATACGTGGAAAAGAATTTCTTGGCGTCATCAACATAAGTAAGGAATTTCTGAAAATGTATTCAAGATGCTTTGAACTACTGTTTTCGGGTACTTTAAAGAAACGGTAAGTCACTTCTTATATTATTTATACAATATCATTTATGCACTATTAATACACTGAAAGAGAATGCTATATATTTTAGCAAGAAGCATTATATTCTCACCTTAAGAATACCCGGTGAGACTTTTTAACTCACATCTCATCAGCTAT
>LYUA01000954.1:104114-115286 GCA_002093875.1 Calopteryx splendens | reverse complement strand
AAGGGTCGGAAACAACCCGAAACCGACACACGACTCACTCCTTCTCGCGCTCCCGTTAGAGCCTCCTTTACTCTCTCGACCAGGGTCACCTTCGTCGGATTGCTCCCATCATTTTCATTGTAAATTTTGAGGCAGGAGGGAACTGCTGAGGATTTTTTTAAAGCGTTAACGCCTAAAAAAAGGTCGAAGGTTTACAAAAAAAACGAAAGAGCAAACGACGGCAATTAGGTTTTATACTTTATGAATTACCGTTAGGTGTCATTCTTCCAGGTGAGGAGAAATCGATATTTATGGATAATACGCGTTGCAATAACAGTCCACACTCCAAAACCCCCACGGGGGCCCCCCCACGGCCCATCCTCCTGACTCCTATGAAAGCAATTGAGTCGAGATTTGATCTCTACTCTGCGTAAGGGCGTAAACATAGGTAATGAAAAAACAAGGTAAGTTTCATACAGAATGGGGGTGTCAGTAAATTTGTGTTCCTCGATGAATTGCTTGTGTTTGAACACTTCTTAAATGCATAACTCAGATTCAAGTGGGTGGCGATTATGGTGCTTTGTAAAATTCTTTAGACATGTATTGCTTGATTCATGTATGTTTAGCAATAAACTTATGTAGATATATGATAGATTAGTATCTGATTTGAGGAAAGAAGCAGATTGGGAAATTCATTAGTGAATGTGCCTGTAGATCCTCTCAAGTCAATGGGCATGGGAATAGAAGAGCTTGAAGTAATGACTAAATGGGATTAAGGTGAAAGAAGTAGATATGAAAGGACAGGGCAGCTTGCAGAAAGTAAGAAAAGATAATTAATTTCCTTTTATAACCTAAAAAAAGCTTTTCGTGAAAATAACTCCCCCGAAAGGTCACGGCGTTATGTAGGTATATTTGCACGGAGAAGAGTGTGCACATTTGTAAGTGTAGTAAAAATATATATAAGTATCTTGAATTTAGCCTAGGAATATAAGTATTTACGAAAAAAAACTTCAAGCAGTTATATAATACATTCCTGAGTATTCCGTCATAGTTCATCCAAATAGGAAAATTTTAATACTGTTGCTGATTCGTTGTTCGTTGAACCATACCACGAACCATGGTATGGCTATTTAATTTTAAAAACTGTTGTTGTTTCACAAATGCTCTTTAAGAACCATGATTATGAGTGTTACAAATTGAATTCATTTCTCTCTGAGCAAGCCATTATTCGTTGGGGTGCATTTTGCGATATATTTCTATTTTTTGGAGAGCGATACTGTTTCCAAATGGCTTTATCCAGACAAATGCAAAGAAAGCCCTATTACGAAAACAAGCGGCGATATACCTCGTAGTGGGAAACTTTCAAGAGATTAATGCGTAAGAATAAAGCACCATGGGTGAAGTTAGCACAGTTAGAAAGATGGAATGTACAATTAACGGAGTGCGTGAATGAGTTTTTTTCCCTTGAGATCCCCCTAATTTGAAGGAGCGTTGAGGCATTACAATTGTGGAAAACGGATTCGTCTCTTTACGTGATAATAACGTATTGAGGCCAATGAACAGTATTAACGAACAACGTTGAAATTGGTCATGAAAGCAATTTATTTTTGCAACTCATTCTACGTTGCGTCTCTATTACTCATATCACTTCTTAAAACATTTTTATCGCGAGAGTGCGCAGTTTTGTGAGAACTGTGGAAAACGTCTAAAATCTCCACCAGCAAGTGTGGAGGGCAGTGATGTGATATGTTTGAATTGACCTTATCCCACTATTCTTTCGCCCAAAGTATTTTAAGTAACGGACTAGAATAGTCCTTTCACGCACTCCATTTGTTCTCCATTTATATTTACCGATCTACGCCTGCTCCCTCAGATGATGCTTCGGTATTCTTATCATATTTGAAATTTCTCGACCGTTACCTACTGCCGAACGGATTCCTTTAAAATCCTTTCCGTAACCCTGTCGCCTTCTACTGCTTCGGGGAATGATTTCCATCCAGCCTAGAAATACGTGGGTTTGCATGCCCCAGCTGCAGAAGTGAAACCCTCGTCATTAGTTACCGTGTAAGGTGGAGCGAGATTGCCTTAATCGCCTCTATATCTTGCCACCCAAATTTGCACTGCTGGAATGGCATGGTTGTTAATTATGTATTCCATCGATTGACAAACTGCACTATCCCGCATTTCTTATCTCTTCGACGAGCTCTGCAATATCTCCCAAAGTTGGGAGGCATTGCTGAATCTAAATCTCTTTTCTGTGGGTCACCGTATTTATTCCTTTGCTGACTTGTTAGCTGTATGAAGAACTATACCCGCAATTTTAATTCAGTGTACATTAACATCTCTGATTATACTAGAGGTTTGAAATCCCAATAACTATGAATAAAAAATAAGGTACCACGATTGATGCACACTATACGCAATTTAACTACAAAAAAGGCTCCATTTTTCATTTCCAGTTGAGTTTTTAAGTTATTTTTAATATTAATTTTTCCCATCAGGTTAAAATTGAAAATTAGTTAATTCAGCCGTAAATTCTTCTCAATTCCCTCCATATGCATTACGTTTAAGCACATCCAATTTATCGTTTCCTTCTTTTTTGACTTGACTATGGATCCACTGATTCTCTTTCTATCCTAGCTTCTATTTTTCGTAATTTAAGCTTACCTTTTTAACAATAAATTTAACCCAGGGCGTAGAAAGTGTATCGAACTTTATATTCGGAAGATAATTATTCGATTTTTTCCTATTAGCTATACACTTAGAATTTGGTCCTCCTCTTGATTTTCAACGGTATTTTTCAACACCGTTTTACGGAAGTTTAAAATAATATTTTATTATAAACTGACTAACTAACCTAATTGTAAACATTTTCCCAAATAAGGAAACTGTTTCTGGGCCTACTTTGTGGAAATCCGTAGCAATCATAAATAGCAAGTAAAACTTTGACTTTCCACATGTATACTTATTTAATCACGACCAGGTTTCATTATATTTATACACCTGAAGATGTTACTGTAATGAAACGTAACCGTTATTAAATAAGTATACATGTGTAAAACCATAGTTTGTCTTACCATTTATTATTATTATAGTTTTCCAAATAGCAACCAAATCCTGAAAAATATCCTCACGTCTTATAATAGATGAAAGGCTATAGCTTTCTAGGAATTAATTCTATATATTGTTTCTTTTACTACCGAAAACCCACCTGGCGAAAAAGGGTGCCTCATCCTATTCAAGTGAAAAATCACCAGGGAGTATGGTGTTGGCGAAGATGATAGCGAGAAACATAAATGCCATTCCGAGGACGTTTTATTCTTCGCCCTGATCGAGTCGCGCGCATTTGCTCACTCAGGTAACACAAATCAGACTCCATTTGCATTGGTATGTGAGTGGAGCGAGCCCTACAAATTTGTCAACATCCACCTCTCCCCCCGGCACAACAATCCCCGCCCCCCTCCTTCTTTCAGTGTTACCACGTCGATCTTCCTCTCCCCCGTCCCCTTCCCCGCCCCTCCCCATTTATGGCTCCCGAGGGAGGCGTCTCTGCTCCTTCCCACCGTCGAGGGTCGGTTGGCGTGGGTTGCGTTGCTTCGGTGGACAATGACTGCATACTGAGTTCCCCACGGATTTACTCAGCCAATTATTCTAGCAATGTCTTATCAAATATCTCTGCATCGTGGGATATAAATATTCCGACACCTTTTCTGTGAGGACGCTAATGCTCTGCATTCGATTCCCCTCGGAAGCGCACGGAGAAATCATTGCAAGCAAGATGAATGTGTATGCTTCACAAGAAACGGTCAGTCTCGTTCATTGTTTCACGTCCTGCTTTTGGTTGAAAAATAAAACAAATTCACAACCCGAAATTATTATTCGTCTTTCTTTTAGCCTTTTCCGCGTTTCTTTTAATGTTTTACAAAATAATGCATGTGTGAGTCAGATGTGGGGATCTTAAATACGCGACATAACTTGTGGAATGAATCGTTTTTGATTTAAAAGTAAGCCCCTGGGTTCTTAAACGACTCTCCGCAAATTCCGCTTCATTTTCATCTGCGCTACGTCTTCTTTAAGGAAAATTGTTCATAATGTACGATGAAATACGCAAAAAACAGCTCAAATGTGGTTTCTATCTTTTATTTCACAATCAATTAAAAAGAGCTTTATTATATTTTGACTAGACTTCATTAATAGCCTGGTATTTTTAGAAATATAGCTACTCATGAACTCATCGAAAAACGATATTAGTATTTGGTGATAATAAAGTATAATTTCATACTGCGTGGAGGTTATCACTATCATGTATTGATAAAAATCGCCTCAAAACATATGATGTCCCTGATGCTCCATTTTAAAGAATTTATGGATTAAGAAGGTCACTTCCATCACTTTTATTTCCACCATTCGGTCATAAAATCCTTAAAAATGAATCTTCATTCATTTATCTATCATAGAGTGCCCATTTGCATTTGCATTGCATTTGCATGCATACTCCATTTGCATTGGTGTGTGAGTGGGGCGAGCCTTACCAATTTGTCAACATCCACCCCTTCTTCCCCCTTATATAATTATAGTTGTACTTAACTAAATTATCTTGGGAGTGTTCTTTTTTCTATGCTTAACGTGTACTTAGTGTCCTCCAAATGTATTCAGCTCCAAAAATTCTTTCATCAATCAATTAGTTTTCTATGGCCAATTTTGCATGGTGATTGACGTGAATAATTTGATAAAATTGTGTATTGCAACAAATTTTATTTTTGTGGCCATAAATTTGAAATACGAAAGAAACATATTGGGTTATTATTCTTTTAAATAGGGTAGCGGATATTTCGGAATTGATTTTTTTTATTGGGACAATTAATTAATATAATTTATAGTTAATTCATACCATTCCATGAGTAGCAATTGTATGCTTAATAAAAAGCAAGAGCAATGCAGCCTCTCGCAGCCATGGGAGCGGATATATTTTCCGCTTGGGGTAGACGAAATCTGCGCGAAAATCAATAGCTCGTTTCGCGCTCGGTCGAGTATGTCCGCGATACATTTGGCACCGAACCGCGCACTTAACGCAACTCGTTGGCCATAAAATCTACGTGAGTGGATGGCATCCCTCCCCGATATTGGCTCACCGCACTCTCAAATGCATTTTTAGATCCTAATATTTTATCCTGTGGAAAAATATCGAGACTTCGCAATCGATTGATTTTTGGTAAAAAAATATCTGGCATATAATAAACGAAGCAGTGGAGTAATAAACGACTCAGTCAGCTGCACAGGAAATGCAATTTTACCAATTATGCCGGGTTTCCAGTCCAGTTGGATTCAGGATTTTTAGCAGAAAAAGAACATTTCAGATGCATATAGATTTCGATCTCGAGGGTATTGAGCTGCGTCTGGAATAGTCATTGAAAAGCAAAACCACCAAAATCATAGCAGGTTGCTGTGTGTTTTAATTTTGGAAAATGTATTTAAATTTGAAAAAAAGGCAATCATGCCTCTGCAAGCCCTCTGCCGTCGGCCGAAATAGGGATGAAACGGATCATCGCGGATGCTGCAGAGAAAGCAGCGGGAAAGTAGCAAACATTATCCGTGAGACTGAAATTGGAGATGTCATGGATTCTAACGCGGAGTGATTGTGCAGATAAGAAGTTTGCCGAAACACTTTTATTTTAAATATATCTTAGTTTTGGCTGTATCAAAAATCTCAGTAAGGAATCCGGAGGCCGGTTTTTTAGATGAGGGTAGGGCTCACCCAGTGCTACTCATCACGCCCGACAGCGTGTGAAATTCACACATCAGGGTGGGGGGGGGAAGCAGTTCCTTTTCCTTTACCGCCAGTGATATCCCAGAATGACCTGGTACCTTAAAAATAGTGCACAGGTTGGGCGAAGTTGAGGGCGCCCAGTAGCGTCACCGGGAATCGAACCGGGCCCCTCCGGTTAGAAGCTCAACACTCTACCTATTGAACTACCGCACCTCTTTAGGCTGTATAAGGAAAGTTTAAATGACTCTCCCTTTGAAAAAAGTTTAAATTATTTGGGAAATTTATTTCCCTGACTCTACTGATCCAAAGAAAATCAAAGGAACAAACAAGTAATTTTCTTATTTCTTCAGAATGTTTTCATGGAGATGATTTTCATGTATATATTTTGGTTTTGTAGAGAAAAATATTCCTCCGTTGATTAATTTTCCTCTCACCTCTATTAAAAAGCATTCCATTTTATGCTGTGCAAGAAATCTTACCTAGGTAGAATAATAGACTAGAGAAAACTCTCTCTCTAGAATAGAATCTAGACCGGCGTTCAAAAGATGTACCTACCAATCTCTATATTTGTAATGGAAATGTAGTCGTAGGCAGTCATTCCACAACACGATATTAAATTTAAACTCCTTAACTCCAAAAATCATTATATTAAGGGGTAACAGGCAGTTGCCTTTTTAATCTAAATCTTACACCAAAGTAAATTAATTTGTGATTACAGGCATTTTCCCATTTTCATTTCAATTGA
The DNA here is from genome assembly GCA_002093875.1 of Calopteryx splendens. NCBI lineage: Eukaryota > Metazoa > Arthropoda > Insecta > Odonata > Calopterygidae > Calopteryx > Calopteryx splendens. Next base: position 108,795 of record LYUA01000954.1, on the reverse strand, counting down.
AAATCTTTCGTGGAAATATAAATGAAGCAATGACTTCAAAGAAGACTTCTGCGTCACTTAAATATTAAAAAATTACTGTTTTTGCCAATAAAAAATAGAACATAATCATGAATTTTGGAGACATCTGAAGATAATATTTTTTCACTTCATAAAAGTACCTAAACATCAGTGCGAGAATTCGTTTCTTGACGATGGCTTTTGCAGAATTTTTTTAAACTAAAAAAATGGCTATGATGCGGCTGTCACTCAACGGCGATAAGGAAGATTCAAAATAGTCTTCCATATATATTTGGAGGCATTTTTTACGGTTGCGAGATAAATCAGGACCGTTGACGTTCGAAAAAGGCCTTTATCATCGATATCAATCCGCATAGCAAGATGCCTTATCTACCGACTAAGGAGCTGAATCTCAGCTAATCCCAGCCAATGTTAAGAGTGAAGGCAATAAAACCTGATCTCCATTTCCTCAAATTGAAAACCCCAATTTATACTTACTGTCCTGGGTATAGCTCCGTTGAAGGGCGTTGAGAATTATCCAGCCGGATTCGCCCGGTGGCAAATCAGCTGGGCAATGCCGAAAAACCGCATCAATGGAATGATGCCGGAGTGGTCTCGCAGAGCATTTAAGCGACCAAGATGACAAGGCAGACTCCTGTTGCGGCAACACGGTGTCCTTCGTTCTACGACCACCTTTGGGAGCTCTTCAGTTTGCCCGGGAAGTGGCCACGGCCTCGTGGACAACGCTGCGGTGAAGTCGCCTGAAAAAAAAGAAGTGCTGACATGCTTATGGAGAATATTTTGCGACTTGGGATTTCTTTTTAATAACAATATTTTTGTGGAAACACGCTGAGCACGTCATAAATTTTGTGTTGCGCAAGCATCTTCGATCACAAGAATATAACCTAGACACTAAGATGCATCGCTTTTGCCTGACAAAACAATTTTAAGATTTCAATCATAATTTCAGATAAAAATGGGGTTAATATATATTTAAATGATCAAATATTTAAGTAAAGGTAAATCTTTTAGCTACGGCGTTTAAAAATATCTGTAATGATACTACTTAAGGTTTACCAATCTTTGGAAAACCATACTTAATTTGCGTTTTAAGAAGAAAATGGCATACTTACTTGGGCACATAAAAGTTTATGTAATAACCTTTTTAAAACATTAATATTTCAAATATATTTTGAGTCTCATATTTAAATTATACTTTAACCATTTTTTCGAACTCAATTCCGTTTATACGATTAAACATTACGCATATATATCATACGATTTTTAGATTTCAAATTCATCATTATTTCAACTTTGAAATCTGTTTGAAATAGTAATTACCTACGAATGCTCTGTTCTAAACTGTCGATCAAAGCAATGTAATAATCTTTCGTGAGTTGGGAAGGCATCATGACAACATTTATTTCTTATTAAATGCAATAAATTATCTGACCAAAATAGATATAAGTGGTTCCATTAGTGAGAGTGTCATACTGATTCTATAATCAGTCATAAAAGTCAAGTAACACGCCGCGGAAATAGTGCCCCAGTCATTGCCCAAAATCCTCAGTAGATTTATTGGACCTCAAACACGAAACTCGCGTAAATCTCCTTCGGCCGATATCATGAGATAGATGCGTCGCAGGGAGCATAGGGAGGGAGTTGGAATGCCGATTAACCCCATTTTCCTTACTACGGAATACAAAACCGCTAAAGCGGCATCACTCAACGGGCAATATGGCCGTTTTCTGCCGTTAGAGGGCGGGTGAGGAAGGAGAAGCCCGGGGACGACTGCACTGGTGTGCGTGAGTGAGCTCCCTAATCCCTTGTAATCGGATAGGCTTAAAAAACTTCCCCCTCTCCCAACCCTCCTTACCCACCCCCGTCCCGCCCTCTACTCCTCCCTCATCCCTCCCACCCCTGTCTCTCCCATTAACCAGCCCCACTTCCCTCCTACACACCACTCCCCTCTAGCCCCGTGTGCTCCCACCCCCCTCTTTCTACCCTCCTCCCCCGCCCCCCTCTTAATTCCGTCTTGTTTCGACAAATCGAATCAACGAATGTAACCCGTGGCTTAGTAAGATGTTGCCAGGACGCTTAATCGAGTCGCCATCGCCGGATCGAGTTTAATCTTTATTTATATCGCTACGCCTCGGCGTTCGTTGATGGTGGCGCTATATAGTTCGTTAATCCTCAAATATCTCTTTCTCAATTTTAAGAAAGAAGGATAAGAGATCTAGATGTGTTTTTTGTTTTGATCGAAGAGGGCTATACCTATTATTTTTTTAATCACTCTGACAGTGGAGTACGCTTTAATTTTGGTCGAACCAGTTATGTTACTTTTTAGAACAAAAATCACAGATTCACCTGTCAGCTTTCCAGATCGTGTCCATTGATCACTATTGTAACTCTTTCATCGCCCTCAAATTCTCTCATTTAATTCGTTTTTTAAGTCTTACATCACGAAAGTACTTCATACCTTCAAATTTAAATTGGAACGAGATGAGAAACGAATTCGAGCACTATTTCTTATTACAGTTTAGGCCACACGAAAACAATGGCTTATTCATAGGAGCCGTGTGGTTTCAGCTAATTTTTGTGTATGCACCATGTAATACAATCGACAATTGGTTATAAAAATCTCCTTGGTGATCGAACTCGGTTAGGCCGATGAAATTTAAAAAATTAAATAAATACCCATTCAAACAGCAAGTGAAGGTGAGTGCGTCGTGCAATTTATAATCGTTCGTAGGAATTATCAGTAACTATGTTGTAAAGAAATTAAGGAGAGGATAGACAAAAGAAAAAGAAAACTAAAGGCACAACTACGCCACGCCATATATCCCTTTCTATCAAAATTAACGTATGAATAGCAAAGAAAGTTATTTTCATCCAATTTGACGTCATATTCATGCTTTTTCCTTTGATCCATTATTGCATATTGATGCAATGGCACAGAATTTAGGTCCCAATCGTATGCTAATATTTTTGCTTTGGATGCATGTTCAGTCGATAAGTACTGGGTTATACAAAAAAATTACATTATTATCTGTCATCATGAAAAGTTAGAAGTAAATTCCAACGATAGTTCTTCTTAATAGGCATCAAACGGTCAAAATTAACCCAATTAGATGTGATAATTTAATTTAATTCAATTTAATCTGTAATTCCACTTTTGAAATAAAATAATTCCGATCTCCCTTTTGAAGATTGCCAAGTGTCACATGTCAGTAATGACCATAAAAATAATAGTAATTTCCCACTAATATGCATGAATTTATTCCGACCATGGTTGTCATACTACCTGATTACCTGAAGATGATACAGTATCATGGAAACCTTAATTGAAATAAATTAACTTATATCAGCAGGTAATTTGGCAATTATATGGCAATTATTTGGCAATTCATTATTCCAATTCCACCACATCACACCTGAATCGTCACAAATGTCATGATATTTCTTTTTCTCCTGTGAAGTAATCATTGGTGGTAATAAAATGAGCCGATTGCAAATTTAAATGGCATTAGTCACGGATTGTATCCCATAGTGAGCATCCTCAGTTATTTGAGCTTGACATACCATCGTCGCAGAATGCTACGTCAATATAGGAAGTCTAGGATGTGTCGTATATGATAAGCAGCGTCTTAAGCCTCCGCAGAGGAGTCTGCCGTTGTTTAGACCAGTGCTGGGCAAAATACGGCCCGATAGGGCAACACACAAACATACTAAATCTTGCCCGCGAAAATATTCTTTGCAAGAGTCATGGATGCTCATTAATAATTAGGAATTTCATAAATTGTACATATCCCGAAGATGATTAACTTTCCCTCACCTACTTCAAGTCAAAGGAATCAAATTCTGATTTTAGAAAGTCAATAAACATGTCATTTTTTTCGAAAAATATTTTATACAGAAGGATATATTTTTTAAGTTTCCCGCCTACCCTCGGAACAATGTACGATCCTGCCCGCCGAGCAGTATGACTTACCACCTCTCGCTTAGATCGTCGGAGACGTGATGAGACGGGATGGGATTCGAAAATGCGGACGTCTCGCCCCAAGAATAAGGCGCACGTTTTCTTTGCACAGTTTTCTGAAGGTATTCTGGGTTTTTCTTCGTCTCCGGTAAATGTCCGGTCAATCCCGCTTCCGTGACATTAATTTAAGTCTGCAATGGCTCACAACAACAACCACGACAAGTCCGATACCAGAGAATTCTTTCTTTCTTACCAGGGCATGTCATTTATTGTAATTGTTATTTAATTTATTTTAATTTTCATGTAGGTGAAGGAAACGAGAATCTTGTTACTTGGCGCATGTGTTCCATCAGTGATGAATCACAAAACCTCCTAGGAAAAAAGTTCATAAGCACTCTCCAGTTAATACGCTTGAACTTTTAATTCGCATGAATTCGTATGATTCCTATTCACACCTTTTCCGTACCTCGACAAGCCCACAGTTAGTACTCCAATAGCAGCCATCAACACCGTCCACACCTGTCCACACACAACTGAACATTTTGGCGGGGAATAAATCGTCCAGGATACTCAACAGAAAGGGCTCAATCATCATCTTCAAGGGACGAATTTCTCTCAAGAAATTCCTCGCCAATGGGACAAAATCGTGGCCGCAGGTACAGAATCTGGCATCGGGGGAGTAGCTCAGGGAATCGGAACATCTGT
>LYUA01000953.1:276781-287721 GCA_002093875.1 Calopteryx splendens | reverse complement strand
AGCCCTTGGGTTGTAGTCAACCAATCTTCGGATTGAAAGACATAGAAGAAGATGGTAAAATATAAAAATATGTATGCAAAATGTGTATAGACAAAAGACTAAATTTTTCACTCTTTCCCGTTGATAATAAAACAAAGACATAAGACTTCAAATTGTTTAATACATTCATAGTTGTTATGATATTTTTATTTCATGCATGATAGGTCAGTTTCATATGGAGTGGGAGAGGTGATGTGTAAATTTCCAAACACGATGTTTACAAATTAGTTGTATCAAACATAATTTCAAACCATCACCTGGAGAAGAGATATGTGAATAGTGCCAAGTGATAACATGAGAAGATATAAATAATAAACATATACGTATTGTCTGGGGAAATAAATTCCCATGGAACATTGTACATACATAATTTATAATGTGTCACAATCATATCATTAATAAATAAATAAATAGCATTCCAATACCATCAATACAGATCAATATTTATAATACTGATATGGCTATTAAAAATTGCACCATGGTCATTTTAATTTGATTGGCTGAACAAAAGTCACAACACAACCAAGACACTAATAGAATATGAGTATTAACCAAACAAAAACATTACCATAATATCATAATTTTTTCAGAATACCAGAATATTTTAAAAACAAACAAAAAAGTGAAATAGAACTACAGTGGTACAATAAATTAATAATTTTTTAACCATCGGGCTGGGTATTCATTCCCATAGTGACCCGATATTTGAAATGGGCTAAGGTTTTTATGCTTCACACTTGCTCAGGAAGAGTGTTCCAAGTTGACATGAAGTCACACAGAAAGATTAACCAAAAATATTTTATCAGAAAGGAGGAATAAGGGAGAAAGATCGAAGGAAACCATTATTTTAGAAGGAGAAACTTGATTAAAGATGAATATAAGTTATAGCATGAAAAGAGTATAGGGAGCAACGTCATGAAATTTTCAGTTTTCATGAGGAGTGAAGGGAGTAGGTAGGGGGAAGTCCTTGGCCTCTGAGCATTTGACTGGCTTGTCTGTGAGGTATTTTTGTGTTTTTGTATCTTTTATCAGGAATTGCATTTAGCATATAATGGAAAAAAAAGAAGCAAACCTGTCTCCATTCTATGTAAGTTCTCTGTGCAAGTGGGAATGACTTATGTATTTATTTAAATATTTAATTTCATATCTAGTTAACTTTGCCATTTCTAAGCTGCCAAGGACTGTGCTATGCTGTTCAATTACTCATTGGAAAGTGCAAGAATTAAAGTGATTCGTTCCAGAAAATATTTGCACTGTTCCTAATAATTTACTTAAGAGTGCTTCTCCATTCATTTTAATACTTTGGTCCCTTTCACATTCCATTTTTATATGTATAATACATACCTAATACAATTTTGGGATTAGATAGTTCATGAGTACAAATTGTTATGACATATTACATGGCATGTGTGTTTGTACCTGATTTATGGGAAAAATCAAACAATTTATTGGGATTATTGGAATTCTATAGCATTTGTAAATATCAATTTTCTAATCTTTGGCTAATTTTTACTTAACAAGGGCAAGGTGAATAGTTCTTGCCCTGCAGTGAAAAACTGTTTTTTTAGTTCAAAAATAATTTATTTTTCTATGTAGTCCCCTTGTACCCCCCCAATGCACTCTGTTCAGCATTTATTCAATGATTGGATTCCATCCTGCAAGTGCAATACTGGAATATCTGCTAAATACCTATCAATGGCTGTTATCACCTCTTCATTTGACTCGAAATATTTTCCAGCCAGGAATGTCTTTTGAAATGAGGAAAGGTGGAATTCAGAGGGAGCCAAATCTGGTGAATAGGGTAGATCCTCCAGCAATTTGTACTTCAAATTCCTCAGTTTTTCCATTGCAAAAGAACTTTTGTGGGCAGGTGCTTTGTTCTGATGAAAGGTGATTTTTTCTTTTGAAATCCTAGCCTCTTCTCACAAATTTTTTCATCCAGTTGGTCAAGAAGAGTTGGGTAGTATTCTCCATTTATTGTTTTACCATTTTTAAGGTAATCAATAAAAAAACCCCTTTTGCATCCCAGAAAACACTGGCCATGATCTTTCTGTCAGATGAAATTGGCTTTGCTTTTTTTGGCCCAGAGCTACTGGCTTCCACCTGATGCTTTGATTACTGTTTTGTTTCTGGTGTGCAGTGGTGAACCCACATCTCAGCCATAATAATAAATCGATGCACAAAATCAATTGAATCCTTTTTGAAATGGTCCAAACATTCTTGGGAAATTCATTTTCGCATTTGTTTTTGGTTAGCATTTAACAAATGCAGTACCCATCTTGTACAAAGCTTTCTCATATTTAATTCTTGTTGTAAAATGTACTGTACTTTTTCTCCTTATATAACTAAGGCCTCAGCTATTTCACACCTTTAATTTGCAATTGTCCAATACCATCTTGTTCACCTTCTCCATATTTTCATCTGTGTTTTCAGTTTTTTCCCATCCTTCATGTGGATCATTTTCAGGAAAAGTATGACCACATTTAAATTCAGCCACCCATTTCGGAAACGGAAAATGGAAGGGCAGAACCCTTATAAACCTTTACCAACCTTGGATGAATTTCCATTTGCAATAAACAGTCCAAAATGAAGAAGTTTATGATGGCAAGATATTCCAGTTTATCCATTTCAGTGAAATACACGCAACAGGTTTACTTTAAAAAGCTGTGTAAAGAAAACTAGTGGACTAATCAAGTTGAAAATTGACATACATTATAACAGTACATGTAGCAACATAACAAAAGATTTAAATTTTATTAATAGCAATGTCCGTCTCTGTGCTAAGCTGAAAACATTTCTCCTTGCCTTTGTATTTCTTGCTCAAGCCTTTATTAGGCACTTGGTGCTTTTTACTTGTGTTTTTTATAATTCGTTATCCTTTTGCTTGTGACTATAATTTCAGTGATATAATTTTCACTACATGATTACTATTTAGATACCAAGTCAACAAAGCTTTGGAATATCTAAAGGAAGAGAATGTTCCTGGGGATGAAGAAGCTGTTATTGAAGAATTGGAGAGGTTCAAACTGAAAAGGCTAAAGGACAAAGATAAAGAAGAAAGGGATCTTGCTAATCATTTAGATTCACATACAAAAAAAAGGGGTGCTACTGTAAGTTCATTTTGTACTATAAAAGATTGCCAGATTTATTTAAAATAAAACCTTTGTTTTATGAGGTTGATGAAAAAAATGAAAAATAATTGGTTTTTGATTTCATGAATAATGATTTTAAAATCTTTTTAAATATGTTCATATATTTTTATTTAAGTATGAATCAATAACACTTAGTGATGCTTACACTTTCCTTTTTTAGACAGAAATATATTTAGAGTGGAGAAAATTCCTAATACCTATGGTTTGACTTATGGATTAATTCTACATATTCTCTCTTGATTAAGTTTAAAATAATAATTAGCTAAATTGATTCTTATGGAAATTTGCAGAAGAGAGGAGGTCTAAATGCAGGAGGAAATTTGGATCTGGGTGGACCAGGTGTTAGTAGCACAACAAAAAGGGGGGGTGCAGCTGCCACAAGGCCACGAGCAAGAGGGCGTGGAGCACGTGGGGTAAGTGGCAAAATGTGCTGGTATAACATTGCTTGAATTTGAGTTTGAGAAGGTGCTGATATAAGATCTTTATGATGGTTCCAATAATTATAATTATTTGGCTCCAATATTATAATTGTACCTATGAAAATCAGGCAACAATATGTGTGGAGTCTATAAAGACATTTTATTTCTTGAAATAAATACTTCTGGAAAATGTTTCGATATTCATGCACTGGGAGGCATAATGTTTGTGGGCTTTCATTGTATCATTCATTGAATTATAGCAAGTACTCTTTTTACATTCCAAAACAATATTTTGGGAAACATAATACGAGAATATGTCCTTTGTATAATTATGCTCAGCAACCTTTCATATTTGGTTTTGAGGAACATCTTTAGTGTACCTTTTTTTAAATCCAGAGTTATTTAAGTAAGTAATAAGTGGACCTGAAACTTAATTGTGAAGTAAAGTGTATGGAAAATTTGAGCCATAATAGCACTGCATCGTGGAAGGACAATTTTTTAAACTGCTCTTTGCACCACCAACATGACTCTTGTTGGAATGGTTGTATTTTTAAATTTATTATTAGTGGTAGCCTGTTGTTTAGTGTACCCCTGCTACCCAGCTTACATGACACTAACATTGCTACAACCTATTGATTAAAATCAGTCAAGGTGAAAATGAACGGCGTTTATTTTCAACTGCATGAAACGGTCTTATAATGGCAACATCACATAAGCAACAACACAGTAAAGTGTGCCAAAAAAGGATATAACAAATGCCATATGCACAGGAGAAAATAAAACAAAAGAATAGATGATACCAATATTCAAAATAAACATTCCCAACACTCCCCCTTTTTGTGTATTGGTATTACAGCCTTGATTACAAAAGAACACATCACAAAATTTAGTGATTAGAAACGACCTGGCAAGATTATTTTATTTTTTCTGCGCAGAATTTAGGAGCGATACGTTGGAAATCTCCGGAAAACCAGGCTCCATGGCACTCCAACAACTCCTATTCTCTAATATTGCTCTCGTTCGCACAAACCATGCATAACGATTGTCATCCCCGAGTTCTGTAAATGTGGATTCTTCCTTTAGTTCCACCATTTCCACAGTTTGACTGTTATCTCCCTTAGCCCACAAAAAAATAAGTAGTGCCAGAAATTTCAAAATAAACCCTCAACCGAAATTCAAACACATCGGCACTGACTACTTCCACGTCTTGGGCCCATAACCTTACCTCATGACCTTGTAAGTAATTTATTTTTCAATAGGACTTTCCGCAAATAGTTGCTAATTTTTTACCATAGGAGATGCCAGTACTGTTTCATTAGGAACCATGAAATTTTGTGTGTGAGGAGACTACAATTTGATTATAGCCCTATTCACTTGCAATTTCACAATTTATATGCAATATAGTGTTGTTTCCCAGTATTTAGGGCTTTTTGATTAAGAAACCACATTATTTCAGTACTCTCTCTCTCTCGGAGCTATCTCACAGTCCCATTGCTGTCATGTGATTGCATGGGTAGCAGTGGGATCATCACATCTTAATTAGGCCATTATTCAAACACTTCCATATGAGCGTCCCTCCAGCTAAGCTTGCTGCCCCCTGACATGAACACTGTCAACCTTGCTCAAGGATCTTATTCTATTCCAGAGAGGTGCAGCAGCAAGGATGGAGGAGGACGATGAGGATGATGAAATGGCCGTTGCTCATTCAGGAAGTCGTGCAGCAAGGGGACGTGGGCGAGGACGTGCTGCTAAAAATAGTGTGAGTAACAAATATTTGACTGCCTATCTTTTATGAAATTTTAATCACAACTCTATAATTAAGGGGATTGCATGGTATAGATGAATGTTGAAAATGCAACAGCTACGTAAACCAGGGTTGTGAATACCCCCGGGCTTAAAAAAAAAATACCCAACCAGGTGGGGTTTTTTGGTTTTGTGTTTTTTTTTTCGTTTTAAAGTGATAACTTTTTAAGGTGTGCCTTGGATTCATGAGGAGTAGTAAACTTGTGAAAGCATATTCCCCGGATGCGGCACCAAAACTGACACCAAACTATTGAAACATATTCCACGTCGGCCACTTGCACATTTCTTTCATGTATATAGCAGTCAGTGGTTGTGGGTGTCAGTAACAAAGTTGCAGTTTCGTCATGGTGGACACAAGTAGTGAGGATGAGGATTCATTTGCACAATGTGAGTTCGGCCCATCCACCTCAGCACATGTTTTCCGGACTAAAAGTGCACCTACAATGATTGCTACACAAACTTTGGCAGGCACATCTATCCCTATGATTTTTAGGAACCAGATTGTAAAATTGGATGAGATACCAACTCATTCGTAGATCAACAGGGAGAGAGTGAGAGGGACAGAGATTGTCATTGGGACATATATCAGTTTTTTGTTTTGGTTTTATTATTTGTATTTTTAGTTTTGTTTGTTTGCTTGTTTGCATTGCAGTAAAAAAACTAACTTGTAATAAGTTTTTGGAATAAGACTTTGAGGTGATAATATTTTTGGGGGGAGGAGGAATAAGTATTATTGATTTTCATAATTTTTGACCTGCTTCTGATGAGGCAGTAATTTCTACATAATGTTAATCTTTAAAATATATTCTTTCTCAGCATTCATTTTCATTTTGGTGCTTCATCATTAGGTGTTTTTCACCATCATATATGCACACTAATGACAGCACAAAAAGGGAAAAAAAGGTTTTTTTTAATTTTCATCTTCCCTGCATCGCATGTCCAGATTTTTGTGTTATATGGTGTTTTTATTGACATACTCCTTTATAAATCTGAGGAAATAGTATTGCAACCATCCATCCACTGTAATGTACCTAATAAACCTAAAACGTGGCTTCATGCTTAGTCAAGAATGACCTATAAAAACTCTCATTATTGAAAAAGTTGCTCATTTTTCTCAGTATTTAATCAGAAACCCTAATCTTTCTGATCAGTTGTAACTGAGTAGGTCAGTCGCCTTTTGTGTTTGTTTGTTTGCCTTTTGTCAAATCCTTTTGTGTGCATAGTGTGTCTTCAGTAAGCATACAATTTCACCCTCTCCTGACCAGTTCTTTGAAACCCATCTGAATTTTCCATATTTAAAATTTCAGTCAAATTGCCATAGCGAACAGATACATTGATTGATGGAGAATATTATGTATAAGTGATACTGATATTATTTCGAAACTTTTATGCATTGGTATATATTTTGTCAGGAAAAAATAAGTTTTTTTCTTTTTCCCTCCACTTCCCACCCTGAGGGCCCGGGTTCGAATCCCTTTGGTTGGAAGGATTATTCAGTGGTATCCCAATCCCTACCAAAGCTTAGCCAAAGGTGAATGGGTTTGGAGGGCTCTGTCACTGGAGGTCTAACCTGAAGCAGGATCCCCGGGTGGGGAGATTCTGGGGGATGAAGATTGTTTGGGTGCAGGAGAAGCAACTTTTCCTCCACAAAAAAAATCCCATCTGGATACAGACAGGGGAGAATGCATTCTTGGCATTTTCAAACTCTACCTGCGAATGTGGTGTAAGAAGCCTGTGGTATTCTGTTATTTGTCCAAACTCATTAATGCAGCAAGGCTAATACAGATTGTGTTAAACAAACTGGATTGATCCCTGAATATGGACTTTTGCTCCTCAGCGGTGAAAACTCAATGTGTGCTTTTTCACCGGTTGAGAGGTTATCTAAATCCTATCAGCGTTACATCTTGGAGGAAGAGTACATACTTCCATATGTTGAATCTGTCCACTTCCTGGGTTTAATCTTTGACAACTGGCTGAATTGGTGGGAACATGTTTGGCACCTACAGCAAGTTTCTTTTGATTACATTTTACTTTTTAAGTCATTGTACATGGGGTGCAGACTGCAATACGTTACTTTTATTATACCAGGGACTGGTGGAGTCTTAAGTTGGATTATGGCTCTATTGTTTACTTTTCTGGACTCTGTTGACCCTGACCCTGTGACTGCTCACAACAGTGCATAATTCTGATTTGAGACTGGCAATAGCTACCTTCAGGACCCCTCCAGTTCTGAGTATTTGCGCATACGGCATGAAGGAGCATCTTGACTTGCAACTATGCGGAAAATACTTAAGCCTATATGGCTCATCCATGTTTTGATGTTGCTTTTGAACCTCAATTCTTAGATGTTTTTAGAGATGCAGCCACCAGGGCCAGAAAGTATTTGTTTCAAGGATTTTATAGAAGCTAGAAGAATATGATTTGAAAGAAGGGGAGGGGACACTCAAAAAGGTGTCTCCTTTTCTAACTTACAAGGTCCTTTCCAGTTCGGTTCCTGGTAAATAGAAGTCTGGCAAACAATTGAGAGATGACACAATATGAATTGAAACAGCCAATGGTAATCAAAGCTATATGCTAATGGCAATGGCTTCATGACATTGCAGTGAAAGTGTATTGCAAGTTAAGCATCAGTTGGGGAGTCCTCAGCCAATACCAATGGGAAAGATACAAAGATTAATAAAGGCTCTCCAAAGAACCTGCCAGACACCAAAACTGAGGTTGTGACTACCAGGTGTGTGAAGACACCATCTGTCGGTCTCTCTTGTGCATCAAAACATTAACTGAATGTGATGTAGGAGAATGAAAGTCCTTCTGAGAGTGAAATCATCCTAGTCAAAAGAAAGGGGAAAAAACACCACGTTTAGTGCTGATCCTGCTGTGTGTGTGGACATAGACTGCTCTTTGTTTTAATTATTTATGTTTCACATTTTGCTGATCATGTTACTTTTATGCCATTCACATGCTGTTTATTTCATCAAAATCAAAAGCATACTTTTTTTATAATGTTTTTCCCAACAAACTATATTTTCCTGATGTAGATTTTAAAAAACCCTCAACCAGCAAGCCATAAGGTCAGAGAAAATCCTAGTAAGATAAAGGTTTAATAAAAACTAATAATAATAAATTGACTATGATGTCTTTTATACCATACAACCCAACGTAAAAATTTCCTTTTCGAGAAGATTATTCATCCCACTAACAATAAGATAAAAAAATTATAATTTATTGCAATTTGATGTACAGGATTTGCAATGTTTCCTCTTTAAAATGGTGCATTTTAATTCTGTTATTTCGACATTGAGATAGTTTTGAGTGAAAAATGGGTCTGATGCACTTGAGAAAAAAACATCATTTACCATATTTGTAATTACGAAATAAATTTCATGCAGTGGAAATATTTAATATGTATATGAAAGTGTATACTTACAACATCTCCCCATTTTCTGGGATGGTATGAATGGGTATATATATTTAGTTTTAACTTTAATTTAATCATGACCAAATATTTGTTTTTGGAAAGTTGATTGTTGAATTTATAGCGTAGGAATATTAATATATTTTTGATATATCTTTTCAGACCTCCAGGAATGCAAACCCTAAGAACCAGTCTCAGAATATCAATACTTATTTGAACTGTTCTACTTCAAAATATTATTACATTTCTGACAGTGATGATGACTGAAGCCTGTTACTTATCTTATTTCATTAAGGTAATTTAATGAAGAACTTATTCCTACTTTTTGTGATGACAATAAAATATATTTTATGTACACCCATGCATTTTGAAAATGAGGAAAATTGAAGTACATTGCTTCCTGAATGAGATATAAATAAGGAAAATGAAGTTAAAATCACATGAATTTCATTGCAGAAGAATTAACTATTTTTTATTAGATTTATTCTTACAAGTGATTTAAGAAGTTTGATTTCCGTTAGTTTCTCATGCTCAATTGACATAATTTTTAGTACATGTGCTAATACATTCCACATGATGATATCCACCATTGGTTTTTGGTGGTGCTTTTCACCTGTGATGAGAGGAGATGAATTCAATGGTGGTTTCAAGGCTGGGGAAGAGAGAATCAAACATTCTAGTGTTGTGGCTACCGGGGGATGGAGAGAGAGTGATTTGGTGAATGCCTTCCCCCCTGATCCAATTGTTCCCCCATTTTGTCAGTGTCACATGCTGAATGTCATGGCCTACTATTAATTGGCATGGCATTGTGTTTGTTTGTTTGCCTTTGATCATGAATAAAAAGATTCTCCTTCATCAATACAAATAGTAATGACATGGATGAGACCTTATTTAGGTAATTTAGGTTTTTGTCTGACAACATAATTTTTATACTAGCCTGCAACTTGCAGATATTTTGATAAATAATAGAATATGTATGGTACTACGAAAGCACGGAAAAAAGAAATTTCACTAGATTTGGTAAAAATAAAATTCATAACAGGAGATAATGCTGCTTATCAAAGAGGAAAGGTCCTTGCCTTGAAATAGAAAGATGTGCATTAATTGTCAACTATGCACTCGACTGCCATAACTGAGAAAATAAAGTGTAGGGCATTTGTAACTTCAATGACCGGGATATCAGATTAGGCGAATGATAATAATTTCATAATGGGAGGGGTAGATTGTGTAGACCAGCATCTCTCTGATTACCCAGTAATTCGAAATCATGGCAAAATTACAAATTATATGAAATTATTATATTGCAAAAAGCATTTTTCATTTGATTGAGTTTTAACTATGGAATATTCTTTATAAAAAAATGTGTTGGGAGAGAAAATTTGGAATTTCAAATAAATTGGGAGAAATAATATTTGAGGTTTATGGTCGAGAGGTCTTCACACCAAGAGGCTGACAACTAACTCCAGGATCTCATCGTCTGACTGCATGTCCCTTTCCTAACAGTGGGCCTTCAACCTCAAAGAAAACTAACACTGCACGAGTTGGTGTGCATACTCTAACATTAAGATTGCAAAGGTAAAAAAAAGTGAGGTGTGAGTCTTGGTACCAGTGTACTGAATGTAATGTTCAACATTGTGTATTGCCTTGCTTTCAAATTTACCATGCATCGAATAAATTTTGATTGCTTTAAAAATGTTTTCTTAATTTTTCATGTAATTTTTTGCATAATTTAGTCAAACGGTTAAGCATCTTTATTATTCAAAATATTTAATTGACAATTTTTATTACTTTATTTATTTAGAATGTTCTTCTAGATAAAAAGTATATTTTCTTCATTTTTTCAGCTTTCTATGAATGAAATTTAAGAAATTTTTGTTTGAAAATGTTGAAAAATATAAAAAACTAGTTCATATATATAATATTACGAAAGAAAATTTGTGATTCATCGTCAATTGTTCACATTACAATTAATGACATATAATGTATACATGTAATCCGGGGTGACATCCCCCCCAATGCTGATGGTGCATTCCCCCCCAAAACCAACAACTCCCCCCCACCCCCCCCATCGGGAAATATTTAGCTACTTACCAGGTTATAATTTGATAGCCT
>LYUA01000953.1:195159-208188 GCA_002093875.1 Calopteryx splendens | reverse complement strand
AGGGAGGAAAAGATTAGGCATGTTGGATGGAATGAGGGGTGGCAGAAAATATTTGGAAATGAAGAAAGGGTTACTGTAGGGTTGCGCCCATCAGAAACCTACCATAACGGGTAGATTACCATAAAAATATGGAGATTTTAGTTTCAATGTTTTAGCAAATTATAGTGTTCCTTTGATATTTATTCTTGTGCAAACCACCCTCCTGAAACCGGTTATTAAGTGAAAGGAGATAAGTTGTGGTAATATTAAAATATGAGTGGCAATGGGAAGTTGTGGTAATATTAAAATATGAATGGCAATGGGTCTCATTGTTTATCGACTTGGTGCTTTGATTACCATTGAAGTTATAATTCTTGTTTGCTCACGCACATTCATGTTTAGTTTTCGCATGCATATACCTTACATTTAGTATTTTGTATTGTATTTGATGTAAAAATGTGGTTTTACACTCGGGAGAGACTTCATTATGGAACAGCACTTTTTGCCCAAGAATGTTATTTCCGCAATCATCCTGTGTCTTAATTCCTGGGTCGTCGCAAATGGAGCTAGGGGTTTTTTTTACGCGTTCTCACATTGTCCATTGGTTCCGCGAATGAGGCGCTTATCTATCCACTAAATGTCTCAATTTTTTTATGTCAGCACCCACGAAAAATACGTAATTTTAGAGCTATTGTTTTGCCAATGCAAGAGTTGGCTTCGATTCGGTAGTTTTTTCAGGCACGATGAAGTGTCCGCTCCGCATGTGTAAAACAGGGGAACTACCACAGCAACCCACCCGAAGGTAGGTTTGATAGCTGTGGGTAGAGCTCAGTTGACGCATTAAGGCCAACGGTGTGTGAAATTCACACATCAGCGTAGAGAGATCATTTCCTTATTCCCTGTGCCGCCTGCGATTTCCCAGGTTGACCTGGTACGACCTGCAAAATCACAGCTTAAGTGAAGCTGAGGGCGTCCAGAAGCGTCACCCGGAATCGAACCCGTGCCCTCCGCTTAGAAGCCCAGCGTTATAACCACTGGACTACCACACCAAAATAGGGAAATAATATTTTTTTAATTTCAAAATGTATTTAATGCCGACATATAAACAAACTGAATGCGTAATTGCAATTGTGTTAGTCCGACGTTAGAGGTAATTTTCACCGTTTTGCTGTGAAAACAATCACATAGCCGAACACATCCATTTCCAGTGGCGCTATGGTGCTAAAAAATGTTAGTAGTTATATGTAAGAGGGTTGTTTAAGTTGGACAAGGATTTAAGCTTTTAATCCATGGTTGTCATAGATATCTTAAAGAAGAATCTTAATTCACTCTCAATAATTAATTTGTCACTCCTTGTGATCTCATCAGCCCGCACAATTTCCACGTTGTTAATAGAAATGTTGTGCTTTATTCACTCATTACCGATCCTTTTTCGTTTTCGTCCGCTAAAATCTCAAAAACAGTTTAAAAAATCATTAAATAGAAGTAACGTGATCGGCAAAGTTCTTTAGGTTTTGGGGCACCGCAAAAAAGGCTTTTAAGCCTTTCAGAATAATGATGCGTTGCCCCACTGCATCGATTCATAGTGCTTGCTCATACAGCAAAAGCAAATGTGATAAAAGCAGAAGCGTTAGCCAAATTAGAGCCACAGTCAGACTTGGCCTGTTCCTCTTACCTGAACTTTATGTCCATTCCAGTTGACATCCATAGGCTCGTATTCCCTGTCCATGAATCTCGTTGACTGGTGGAGGGCGGCTGCCGTCGCTATGGCGACCACCCCCCGCCTCGCCGTCGTCATGGTGCACCACGACCTTGCCGTGGCCGCGTGGCACACGCATATGTATCGCTGAGCCGCCAGTGCAAGCGTCAGCCACACAGAGGCTGTGTGGAACAGCGCCGGGATCACCTGCAAAATCGTGCCAGAGAAAAAGAGAGCACGCTTTTCAGTTTCACTTGACATTTTGGATGATTTATCTCGTGGATGGGGTCCGCTTGATGGTTAAATTAAGAAAATATGTCTTGAAAAAAAAATAAAAGTCCTGTATCTATATTTTTGGGGAATCATAATATTATTCGGTCGAGTTTAACTTACGATCCGCATTGATTTATCAACGAAATATTTTTATTGCGAACGAATAAAGAATTTGGGCATTAACGAACGTATTATTCAATTTTTTAAGAAATTTATTAATCGAACAGAATCGGATATGTTTCTGTTTCTTTATTTTATCTCAGTCCTTAATTTGTCACTATATTGTATTTTGTAAACATTATATGATTTATAAGATTTTTGTCCAGTATTTAAAACCAGGATAATTATTATTACCAGATTAAAAATTGTAATATCAGGTTGAGAAATATATCCGCACCGATGACCTTTTAGTTAAAATATATTAAATTTTGAACAGAATATGGGAAACGGATAGAAAATAATAATTTAGTTACCATTTTCTTTTTCTCTTTGTGGTGAGCCTACTTAGCTCAAGAGTATTTTGATCCGGGGAATACTATGTTCGTGGTTCTCAGGAAAATCACACTGGTAGAGTTTCCAGAATCCATACGAATCCCATCCGACTTCTCTTCTCAGGATTCAATTAATTTTCCCATTGGAATATGTATGGGCTGCTATGGGTTTTACTTAACTCAAATAATATGAAACACTTGAATAAAACTTTCAATAAGCCCTCGTACGCATCGTATTAATTTTCCCACTCTTCGCTCTTTTATGTTTGATATCAACTCCGACGAATTGAAAAAAACTATTCAATTTATCTTATTGATAAGTACCTATAAATTGTTTGTTGTAACTGTTGTATTGTATTGCCTATTTTAACTGTTGTAAACTGTATATTTTCCCTAATAGTGAGGAAATTGTGATTAAAGTAACCAATATTATAATAACACATGGAATCTATAGAAAATGACGCCTAATTACTCCAGTTCCTCTTGAAAAAACTACATTGATTCTTTTTTCACGAATCCCTATTTTATCGGCCAATGATGCTGCATTAAAACTTAAACCAAATTTGGGTCGATAAGAATTTGAGGTGCCGAAGTTTTCCCTTATTATTCGGTCCTTTATAATGTTATCGGCGTACCAATTCTTTTACCCCATAGTAGTTGATCTTTCGAACAGCTTGGCTTTATATTTTTCCGTCCTCAAATTCTACTGCACCAGCGCGTTGTCGGTTTTTATTTATTACTTTCGCCTTCTAGCTATAGCTATCCATCAACCGTCTCGATAAGATATTTAAATTTAATTTTCATCATTTTTTAACGTTTCCGTTCATGTGGGTTTTGAAATACAGACCAAAAATACGCCCAAGTCGTCGATATGGGAACATTTCAAATACCCTCTCTTAGCAAAGTATTAAGTCAATGTTTGTCGGGTCTTTGGACTCTTCTAGAATTTGTAAATATTTGAAAACACATGATGGATTTGGTTTGTTGTACTTTTGGCTGTTATAATAATTAATAAAACTATTAAAATTAATTTGATAATTAAATATTATTATGTTTATTATCAAAGAGATTTGTCATATGCTCATGATCATTCAGTAGAACACATAAATGGAAGTGAAATCAAGCATTCGTACGGATGCGTAATCATATCTTTAACATTATGAAGTTTTGAGACAGCGTTTTCGGGTATTGGATGTTCACCTTGTAGTTTGCTTTTACCGTACCCAAGTATCCAAACCGTCTGCTAAGGGGAATCTGCGTGACCATTGGCAATACATATTGATCAAGGTACGGAACTGGCTCGGCCTTTGCCGATCCGCGTCGACTAAACTTACAGAGCGGAGGTCGGTGGTAGGATATCGTAATTGTTTTAGTGGTAAAGTTTTCCCCATTGCGTGAAAGCTCTTCACCGGCCCCTAGAAAGATGCCGAGCGTGTGGAAAACACATAAATACATTACCGAGGCCGTAAATGGTTTCGGAATCTGAAAGTTCACAGTTCAAAGTTCATTTACCCTGACGCGTTCGAATGAAAGTTTTCTAAACGGCAGATAGCATGTGTGCTCTTTCTTGTGAGAATTTAAGTGCGGTACATATTCTGTTCACCTGTTGGTGTAAAAAACTTGCATGCTCGCTTCACGCGTAACTTTAGAGATAAGTGTTCGAGGCATGGTCCGCTCTTTACATTTTTCATCCGCATTTACATCTGCACGATACACCGAACGCCCGGATAAAATGTATGGCTGGGAGTTCTTGGAACTAAAGACATGAATAAGGAGAATAAGAAGTCTGCAATAACTAGATGTGTTTTAATGCAATGAACCTTCCCCTCATTTCAGTTTTGGTCGTGAATTACGCGGAAAATAATGAATATTCGAATATAACTGTTCAACAGCACACGCTTAGTTTTGTCAATGTTATGTGACCCGGAGATGTTAACAATGCATCTCCAGTAATTCGAGTATTAATTACATCCGTACGCATGCCCGTAGCATACCTACAATGTACTGTTTTGACATTTCCTTCTGCATTGTAGCTAAAAAGAGATAAACACTCTATTTGGTCCGACAGTAATCTTCTGCTCAAGATTTTGAAATATTTCGTTAGTGTAGGTGGTTTCCGCGCTTGCTTTTTTTTACCAGCTGCATATAATCCCAGGGGTTTTATTCATGACCACGGGTGAAAAGGGCATGAGTTTTCTCCGAGGTGATTTTCACCTCGGGATTACCCTTCTGAGTGAGGTGGGGTTTGGGAAAGAAATTAACAACAGCTGAGATTCATGAGGAGAGGGGACGGGTCCTGTAAAAGGGAGCACACCTCAATCCTTGTCATGTAACCCCATAGGACATTATAAAAAAGAGTAACGACCCGCTTGAATCATCTCATTGGCGAAAGAGAGCAGCACAGCCGCGTAATAACATTATATCGATCGGTCCCGTTGGAGTGGCTTTGTCTCACCATAAATCTTTTGATGAAGTTCCGGCATGGATCTTATTATTATTATTTCTTCATTTTTTTCACAAGGAGGGTTAAGTGATCCCATTCCATATTTTTTCTCTTTCTCTCTTGTTTTAAAATTAAGGAAATTGTAATGCCATGGTTTTTTATTGTCACCTTTCCGCTCTACTCGCAACCCCCCCCCCGCATTTGTAGAGTTAAAAGAATTTTGTCTGGGTATTAATGTTAGATCAAAGCTAACGGATATCGATCAGACGTTAATTAACCGGGGTTTCGATGTTAAAAAAATGGAATTTTCTGCTCATATGGTGGCTCTGGGCATTTATAATTGATTATTAGTGTGATTATTGTTACGGTTACGGTTTAAAATTTAATCAATTACACATTATCTTCTCTATCGTCAACATTGTTTGAAAAGGAATATTTTTAGGATTGAAAAATTCCTTTGCCAAAAATATCCCTTCATTCCAATTTTATTTGTGCATAATGATAGGGAATCCAAGGAAATAGTCCTGTGTTCGTAAATATGCTTAATAATGTTAATATTTTATTTTTACGATTTCCGCGCATGTTATTTTTTAAAATAATATGAAGGAGACAATACATCGCTTTAGTATAAAAATGAGAATATTCCGTGCTTTAACTTTGACAAAGGCAATTCTTATTATTATGTAAGTCTAATGTTGATGATACAACATTTTCCTGGAGTTGGTTGAAGCTGCTCTCTAGTTTTTTTTAAAAGATCTAATTTTACAATCATTAAGAGAGAAATTGGAAGGGATGAGGAAAAGATGTATTGTCGTGGACTCGGTGCTTTTAGTGACAGTTGTTCATTGAGAGGGAAAGAGTACCATAATATGCGTGGGAAGATTCTGGAGGAAGAGAAGGAACTGAGAGGTTTTTATGTTTTTGGGAAAATAAATACATAAACATATTTTCCAGTTGAAGCTCTTTTGATGTGTAGCGTGGAAATAGATAAATATGTATTGCTAGTATGGTAAAAAATGAGAGTTTAATTGTGTATTCTTGAAATAAAAAACCACTCCTGAAATGTAAGCATTTATAAATACATTTCAAGGTGAAACTAATATAAGGCGTACTAGAAAAATAGATAAACCCACATACATACTCTTATGGTGAAAGATGAGTGCTATATCATGTAACCTTTAACTATGAAAAAGCACTGAGGAAATACACCCAAAAAAGATGTATGATATGAAAAATCAGCTAAGAAATATATTCATATAAAAGTACCATCATTCTAAAAAAATATACTATACTTAATCATTTCGCACTGAAAACCGAAAACGCCTTGAAAACAATCATAATTTGATTAGCATAAGTAGAAAGACTCAATATTTACGCCCCAACGTGATCTTGAAATGAATTTACCTCGATTGACAATTTTTTGTGATGGAAAGAAGAGAAACGAATCTTTTTTAAGAAATAGATGAATTTTAATGTGGGCTTTTTAGATTATCCACTCTCTACATTCGGATTAAATTTTTACATTGTCTTCGTTGTGAAGTGTTAAATAATTGCATTAAGGACAGAAGGGACGTTGCGTGAGTGTTTTCGAGAGGCAGAAGAAAGAGAGTCATGGAGAGAGACAAAGAGCTGAATGGCTGTATCACTACGCAGTTAAGGGTTTTTAATTAGATTTTGTTAATTTTCCTGTCACTCTTTTCTTTCATTGATGTATTTTCCCCTTGGCTTCCATTTAAATGACCCCAATATTTTGAAATCAATTTTTTTAATGAAAAAATCTTGCAGTTGATGCCTGAAGAGCTAAATGTTTAAACCTACCGGAGAAAAGCCGTTTGTTTAATTACATTTGAGACTTCAGTAGTCAAAATGTTTATACATTTTTGCATATTTATATTGGCAATAATCAAATGGGTGAAATTTTAGGCGTCAGTGCCTTTATCGCATTTACATGTCAGGGTACCTTTAAAAGTATTCTATTTTGTTTGTGTTTTTAATTTCAGGGTATTTTTACCCAATGGAATTTTGAAAAATACGTAATATGGATTGTTTTGACAGCCTTGAATCCCACCGTGAGCAATGAGGGACATCAGACGTGAAAGATCAGGGTTGCGATATTGTTGACTACATGGCAGAAATAGTAATGGCTAAATTTTCCCTGAAATATTTTGTTTTGGTAGAGTATGTTGAGAATATTGGAATGAGGGTGTTAGGAGGGTGCTAATTAAATCAGGTAACGAACGATGAATAGTTAATTAGTAAATTTTGAGATTAAAATAATTGCTGAACACATTATAGAATCCAATAGGAAGAAATAATCAAAAGAAAGGAAACAATGACAATTTTTAGCTTTTATACGACTTATACTTGCACAATTGAAAACTTAATACTTCATGCTGGAGTTCGCCATGAACTTTAGAAAAAGTAGTCACCACGCAATGGAGTAATGTAAAGTGTGTCATATATGCTCTAGGATAAAGAAGATTCTGGTTTCAACCGCGAAGAAAATTCCCCGAAGAGTTTCGCTACATATGCAGCTTACCATAAATTACTCCCCGATAAACTAAAAAACTATTTTGAAATAACAAATTTGTGATCTGCATTTACTTTTATAACTTGGGCGAATAGGGAATTAATAAAGAAATTGTTTTACAGAATTTGGATTATTATTTCCAATACTTCGCCATGTGCCTAATAAACACGGTACATGAGAGCGTTTTATTGACGTTGGCTATTAAAAAACAAAACAAATGACTGATTATTGTAACTTTTTAACAAATTGTAAGTCTCGCGCATGGAGGAAATCACGTGGTATAATTAAGTCAAAATTGTCAAAATTAATCGTACCAGATAATATCGGTTTAAACCAGGTATTTATCGCACTTCTAACAAATTGAGTGCTAGCTATTCTCATTAGTTATCGAGAATATTCATTAGGTGAATAATCGTGATTCAGAGGAAATCATGCGTGCAAATTGTTTTTTGTATGTAGGTACGGGACTCGATCCTGTAACCATTGTGTTTTCCAGCGAGCCTTAGTCGGATTATCTACCAAAATAACTTACCAGGCATGTTGACCGACATAATATTGTTTGGAGGGAATAAAATTTTCATAATATATCAGCACAATTCTCTAACGTAATAGAAAATAAATAATTTATTTAACATATCCCCTTCAGAACATCGTCATGTTAGTGCTCTGATCATGTGCTGTAGCTGTAATTAGTTCAGAGAAAATCTTACCTGCACTTTTTAGTACTGCCCTTGGAGGCATATAGGTGGAAGGAAGCTTTTGGTGTTTGATGCTTTACTTCACGTTTTAATTTATTTATTTCAAGTCTAACCCCTTTTTTTACCCATTACCATCGTGATTTAATGCATTGCAAATCGATGGAAACTCTATCCGAAGTGTAAATGTCGTACTCACTCTTGATGAAATCACTAAAGAAAAGTGACACTTCTTTTATTTTTTCGAAAATAATATTCAATCGGAATTATTTCGCAATTAAAATCTCTTTTCGGTTTTAATATTTCTATCCTGCGTCCGTTTACATTTAAAATTTCCATCTTCTTGATGATTTATTATAGAAAAGAGGATATACATAGTCATTGTCAGCGGGTCAAATTGTGGTTTCGTTTTTACGAAGCAATTTCACTAAAGCTGAAGGCTTCTTTGTTTAAATTGGTGGAAAGTTGCGCGAATGAATTCCGAATATTATCCGTGTTCGTCAAAACTTTAATGGCCGCGGTCCGGACACAATATCGATCCCCTTCGGGCATTTTTATTTTTTTCGCGACATGGGGTGGGTTTAGTGTGCCGTCATAACGGTCACGCATGGTAAATGGCCAAAAAAGTGAGAGATTCTTTGCGACTCACCTCGTTCATGAGGTGCCATGCATAGCACGCGGCCACAGGAAAAAGAGGTTTCCAATGATTGCCAAAGGTGTACATGTAGAAGAGCCAGGGCGCTGGAAAGAGCAGTGTCAGCATGTCACACAGGGCCATGGCCATCAATAGGGCATTGGTGGGTGTCCTCATGTGCCTCTTCGACAGCACCACTACGATAAGCGTGTTAGCCACTACAGTCACCGCCAGAAGTGCTGGCATCGCGTAGCCGTACATTGCCTGGAAGAGAATCACAATTTTTATTTCGTATTTATAGTGAATAAAGCGGGGTAAAAATCATATGGAAAAATATACCATTTAATCAATGTAGCTATCTCACCTTATTAGATTATGTTGCATAAGCTGAAAGTACCTTTATGTACGTTGTGCATTGGAAAAAAGTTTTATAATGTCAACCATCGATTCAAATTGCGAATAAGATTTAAATTTGTTCACAAAGTGAGGAACCATAACATATGTTTAAAATGAAATAAAACGACAGCGATATAAGTGTATTCTCCTGTGCTTTTATTACATTGTTCTTGGAGATATTTATTGACATAATTTCCATAATAGTTTCCCAAAACAAAGATTTAGTAATAATCACGGCAAAGAAGAACCAGTCACAACGGCCTGCTCGGTTCAACGTCCAAGGAATATTGTGCTCATAAAATATCCTATGCTCTAGGAACTCTATAAGATACTGAGGTATAATATCGATTATAAACTCTTCTTCTTACAAATTTTGACTATTTATATTGAACTTATTTTATATTCGTTTTTCACTTTGTGGGTATTTGAATCAATCCATCATTGCTATTCGTGGAATGTGGAACGTGGCACCTTTTATGCTGAAAGTTGTGATTTCAATGAACATTTTCCATTCTTCCCCCGTTGTGCTTTTATTTCTAATTTGAACTAAATACAAAATATTCTTTTAAAATAAGTTAGGAATATTTTCTATACTCTTCGGTAGAACTTCCAAGTTGTTGAAAATTTACCTGAAATCGATATGTGAAATATATATAATTGTTTTAACTATACATGCATACATTTGTGTAGAGATGCCTCGTAAACAAGTCATATCATTTTACCTGATTTTGAATAACAAATTTGGTGATACCAGTCGTGTATATTTACCGAACCAATTTATTATAGTTGAAGCTTATTTAGCACTTTGTAAGCTTAGGTGGACGTGCAAAATTTTCGTAATACCTCACTGTATATAGCTTATTTTAGGCTATCATTTGTATGAATTATGGTAAATTAGTTTGCTAGCTTACATCTTACAATGGCGGCCCTTTAGAGGCAGAGTTATTTCTTGTGCGTATTGATTCTGGAGTTAGCATGCGTATAATTATGAGTGTTAACACAGTGTTCTTTCGATAGCTACCTGGTTGCAAAAAAGTTTTGTTATTGATGTGGTAATATGTTTTAAACCGCAGTTCAGTAATGTTCAGTTTGAGCAACTATTTAGGTAAACCTTAGGTTTATTTAAACATGAATCCATTTATTTTTGTAACTTTTGTTGTATTTTTCTTCCTACTATGCGATAGTTTCTAGCTAAAGTTACAAAAGGTAAGGTTTAACTGGTTCAAATATCCTCTTGACAGTTTGGTGTTCAAATCCGAAATTCATAAATTTTCTTCAATCTAATTATATATTCAGTTCCGCATGATTGCTGGGAGGTTTTTTTTATTTCATCCTTGGCTTTAACCAAGATTGATGGTTCGAAAAGTTTGTAGTAAACAGTCTGTGGCTTTTCTTGAGAACTTCCCCGGGGATTGTGTGCCTACGCCCTTTGGGTGGTGAGGCGAGACCCTTGCCGTGTCGAGTACAATTCCGCAATTGTCTCGGTTCGAATAATTTGTGGGGACGACGTGACTCATACATGGGTCCAGCTTTCAAATGGAAATTACACGGTGTGGGGGCGGCTGAAAACGCCGTTGAGTCGGACAGGAGCGATGGTGTCCACAACAATAGCATCCTGGGTTCTCGTCCTGTGCGTGACTATACGCTACGATGGCGCTTATAATGGGTTGATGGAGCGGAAATTGGGCTTTGTGCGGTAGTCGATTCCAGTTATCTCGCGTTATGGTCGCGCTGCAGTGCTTTCGCAGGCAAAAAGGAATCCGTGAACTGATCGGGTTATTATTATGCCGTTCCGATTGAGTCATACAGTTTTTGCCAAGTTATCTGCCGATGCATGGAGATATTCGCGCTTAGGAACGGCTAGTTGTGAAAATAGAGGTGAATGGAAGAAGAAGAATTTTCATCCTTTTGATAGCAAACTCAAACAATTAATTCTCCAGATGAGCTAATTGAAATGCCACATATGTTGTTACGGATAAAAGGTGTAGTAAGGTTTCATATTTCAGGAATAAAATATCAAGAAACTCATAGTATTTACATTGTAAGGGTGCTAAACTGATAAACTCAGGCGTTACCTTGTGAAATATTTTCACATTCATGTTAAAGAGAGAAATAAATATTTGTACAACTCCACACTATATTTTATTTGTACCGATCAATTTCGACGCTAAAACGTAATTTCATATGTAAATTTATTTCTACCTTAAAAATGAAATTGTAGAATCGAAACCTATTGATGCAAATAAAATATCGTGTAAAATTGGGCAAACTTGCATTTCTCTTTTCGTCATAAATGCAAAGGAACATGTTATTTAGCCTTCATCGCATACTTCAAAGCGCGCTAAAGATTTAAAAGCGTTTTTCATAAAACAAAATTGAATTTTTGATGCTAATGACTACGCTCTCACCATGAATCTACACGAGTTTTGCTTTATTGAGACGGGAGATGTTTAGATGATTCTGGGTATTCCTTTTTTGTCTGAGTAATTGATTATAGTTAGTAGACGAATTATATGGGTAGAGGATGGTGGAACATAAATCTCTCCAAGTTCCAATCCACCTTGTCCCCTTACTATCACCGTGCTAAGTATCCCTCGTAGAAGCAAATAAATTTTGTCGGCCTAATTGGTTTTTCAGGCCTATCGTCGTACAGATTGTACCGAATCTTCAGGGAATGATTCAAAGCTCCCACTGATCCGCATCATATTCAAAGGTGTATGACCTAAAGTGATCGGAACACCAAGAACTAGTTGCATTTGTAATCTTAAGTGAGAATACAGCCTAGAAAATAGTTGAAAAGTTCCTCTGAAATACGGTATGTATGGGAATAACAAGTCGGTTGGTGTCCGGACACATTTACATTAGCCTGCATCAGAATTTCCAGTGGACGCTTGAAGAGGTTGGATTACACACGGATAAAAAAATCAGCCTCCCGGTGAACGATTGAGCGTTTTAATTGAGAGCCTGTGCCTGCGGTGAAATGAGGAGGAATTCGGCCTCCATGAATGGAAATTCCCTGACACCAAACTTTCCTTGAGAACTTTTTATTCTTGAAAGGTGAGACGAAAAACGTGGCATTAAAAAATCTGACATATGCGTGGAGTTTTAGAGATATTTTAAAATTTATCTTACCTACATTTTTCGAGGTAAGTCGTTTGTGGTTTAGCTCATAATAGATGCGAACGGTTATTATTATTTCGAAAAATAACCTCGCAGGTAATCCAAATCCTCAATTTCCATGTAATACGTTTTATCTGAATATCGACTCCCCCATTCGTTTTGTCTACTGTGCCTTCTAGTCACTCTCCAACGAAATACGATGGGAACACATTCCCATGACCCGGCGTCTACGTCGACGTCTGCCGTCGACGATCTCCTGTAATCCCGTAGTAACACGCGCGCTGCATTGTTTTGCGGAATGAAATGTGACAGCTCTCCGACTTCATGAGAGACATTGCTTAGGGGGAGGTGAAATATGTGAATGGATAGCGCGCCACTCGTGGATCCTGATCGCGGCCTTTCCTTTGAATATGACTTGAAGAAGTTCTTACCAGAGAAAAAGCAAGCATGCGAAGTGGAAATTTAATTAGTTAAAGAATATTCCTTCGTTTTCACTGTAAGTTGGATCTGCGGGCTCCTAGGAAGTTGGGGGCCTTGCAATTATTTCATTAGGACTTTCACAAAATAAACCTGTTGTACAATATACAAATACTTAAGTTTCAGTATACAATGCAAACTTTTAGTATCAACTGGAACATTATCATGACTGATAATTTTACTTGTCTCTTGTTTTTATGATTCTCAACTCAGTTCAAGGAAAATCAAGCCTACTACGAGCTCGTAATTCATTTGCTAATGCTCGTAATTCATTTGCTAATGCTCGTAATTC
>LYUA01000953.1:128921-143120 GCA_002093875.1 Calopteryx splendens | reverse complement strand
CTCTTTAAGCATTTTAAACAATTTTCTAGCTGTGCTATAGGGGAAAGCAGAATCTTCACAAGCTTTTGTACCATTCATTGCGAAGGCCTCGGAGACGATTGATTCAGGCAGAAGCAAAATTTCAACGCAGCGTGTTACCTGTCACGTGTAACCTCCATCCCTACCGTGGACGAACTGAACATGTTTCTACTTGCAACGGCTGCCGCTGACGCATATTGGAGTCAAATCAATGAAACTTGTCCCACATATTCATTGCACATTAAGTTATCAATATTACCAAATTAATGTTTTTCCTAATAAATTATGCGAAAAAAACCTTATGATGAACTCTATATTGAATAGCCTTCGTATGCTGTCATTTCCGTTTCTTAGGAAACTTGGTTATTCTTCTTCGTATATTCCTGTCGCACGATTGAGCCAAGACATGCTATTTACAAATGGATTTAGCATGTTTTTTTCTTCTCTGTTCCTTTAAGCATTTGTATTACTTGGAAGCGCAAGCTATTAGCAAAAATAAACATGTTAAAGGCTTTAAGGCGAAAGCGTTGCTGTCACTGAAATCTCTACTTCCCCCTTAAATCCTCCCGTGGACCACCTTTAGGCTGTATTCGATTTCCGATGGACGTTTTGGCAATGCCCTCGGATTGAAAAGCTTGACGCCGATTTTCGGATACTTGCTACTGCCGCTGAACTGTGTGGACCTCTCATTTTTACTAGAGATAAATAGAAATCGATGCCAGAGTTAGCCATCTAGTTCTAAAAAAGCCTAAATAAACACGGAGAAGTTATTTTGAAACAAAAGAATTGGCTTCGTAAAAAAATAAGTAATACCTGTTGCATAAGATGGGACAAATCTTTAGCTCGCTACTTATACTGGCCATACTTAGGAATGAAGTGTTCTTTTGACAAAATGAGATATTGACTTCAATCAACAAATACCCTGATATTGTTCTAGTTTAAATGATAAGCGCCAGGTAGTATAGTGTCGCAGTTTATTATAATTCCGTTTTTTTTAAATTGTATATAGTTAAGTTGTTTGGTATTAGGTAATTTTCTTCTTTAAGTAAAAATTCTCTAAATTATTGTTGTCTATAAATACCTTTTTTTGTCCTCCATAAAAAATTAAGTTTTGAGGTAGTCATTGTAATTTGGCATCACATACCCTGTCTATAGGGATATTTTCACAGGGAAGGACACAACCGATCATAGGAAAATATTTTAATTCTTCACTTTCTATAACTATAACATTTATTAATATCTCCTATTTATGTAACAATCATCGCTTCACACGAAGACTGTGATATAGAAAAAAATCGCAAGACCCATTAATTGAGAACCCACTTAAAACAAAGTTGAGTCTCTCTTAAGCAAGGTTCTCTTGCGCGGTGGACGGTAAATTGCTCTACAAAATTAACCTCCGTAATATCAGATATTTGACAAAAAATCAATAATTTTGTTCCACTACATGAGCCTAGCCTTATCTATGGAAGAAATTACTGTGAAATAAGCAATAATATCTAAATATGAACTACCATATTAATTTTATTACTGCTCGTTGAATTTCGACGGTTATTTCAGCTAGTACATCTACTATTAGAGAAAATACTCTCCAAAGGCCGGGGAAACATCGGTTTGATTGCTGTTGCATCTTCTAGATAGCCTAGAGGTGATTTGAAATGGACGTCTGTTATGTTACGTTACGTCTGGATTTACGATGAGTGCTAGGCGGATGTTGGAACACGGGGAACGCTGGTCTTCAGCGAGTGTAGTGAAAATGCATCCTTTTTCGCAATGCCGTTGATGTGCAATGGCAGAACTTTCAATTGATCCTTAAAGACCTGGTTTCATGATGTCTCGTTACTTTAACCTCCGGATAAAGGCAAACATAATTTTTATTATAGATAAGTCCAAACCGACAGTTAAAAAGCTAGTTGACTAAAAACGGAGTTGATACGTTTAGAAATTTTATGTTCATTAGCAAGCAGTTTAAATGGTCTATAAAGCTTGGAACTGTCAGCAAGCGTCCTCGTTTATTTGTAATAGGATTTAGCGAAAAGTATATCAGGTCTTACTGTTGTTTTACATTTTTCTTCATTATTTTTCATCTTTATTTATCATTCTTATAAAAATGATAAGTAAAGATGAACTATAAAATATGATAGGAAAGGTATTTATAGACAACAATAATTTAGAGAATTTTTTCTTAAAGAAGAAAATTACCTAATACCAAACAACGTAACTATGTACAGTTAAAAAAAACGGAGTTATAATAAACTATAAAAAATGATAATATTATTACTTTTGTCTAAAAAGCGTTTAGCTTTTGATAATTCCTAATTTCTTAATTATTTTTCTCTAAAATAGTATTTTTAATGGGGAGGTCGGCTGAAGATTAAGATTAAGAGAAGGATGAATGAAGAATTTTAAAGAACACTTATGTTAGACAAAAGGCTAAAGGTCAGTCCTTACCCTTCTTCCGTCACTCATCCGTGCTAACATCAATCAATAATATTACACAACTAATTTAGTATCTCATTTTCGTGATCCATTATTGCTAAATTAATATTTTGATCCTTTTTGATGTTTCACGACTAATTGTTGATTCTGATAAAAATTATTGAGCAGAATACATCAAAATTGACTCTAAATTTCATTGAAGCGATTACTTGAAGCTCAAACCTTAGAGACAGCTACAATATTTCTCATCGTTACACCTGGGAAAATGAGTATAAAGCTCAGTTCAATGCCCAGTCCACAGAAAATGTATAGCTATCGACCAGAGAAACCTTCATAGATGGTACTAATGAGAAAGACACGGCGTAGGTATCAGGGATATGTCAGTGGAATTCCATATTCATTACACTTGATGCACGTGAGCCGACGGAATCTAGGGCACGTGGTAATCCGCCTAACAATAAGTCCTCCGCGTAAACAGGAGGCAAGGTCTGCTCCCTCACCTGGGACATCAGGAAATTGTGTGAAATGCGCTTCCTTGATGGAACTGGGCCAGCTTGTACAAAGTAGAGGAACATATATTTCCTAGCCGTTTCCGTAGACGCAACCATAAACAGTTCCCTACCTACGCCAAATATCGTTCAAAAGCCTTGATATTTTTCTCACTGGCCCTCGGGATTAATGTTTCGCCCTCCCGGGGTCACACACCGAGAGGTTTTCGTTAAGAGGTTGTGCCAAGGAGAGATGGAAAGAAAGGCAGAGAGGGTCGCTCATGGGGGCTTACCTCCAGAACTCTCTCCCCTCCATTTCCCCTCAACGACGCCGACTCATCTCGCAGATTAAACATCTCTCCAGCGGAGCTTCTTGTCGTTACGTGACGTTTGGAGGGCGAGGCAATATATCAATCAAGGGGAGCATATCTCCTCTGGACCCGCCGTCCTTGGATTTCTCCTTCAGGAGGGGAGGGTGAAGAGGAGCGTCGGTATCTGTGCGGCAGCAGGGATTTTTCTCCTTCCTCTCTTGTTTCCTTAACCTATCCTGATTTTTTTTGGTAACTTTGGTTTTCCCTCCCTCCTCACTCCCTACCTTTCCCGCTCCCTATCTCTATCTCTTTCCTCTCCCTCTCGTCCTCTTCTTTAAACCCTTTTTCATTCCCTTTCATTCGTACCTCGGCTAGTCCCAACCTACACCGCGGAAGCGCACCGTATTGCTTTGTTAGTGTCGCGTCAAAATTGAAGGAATCGATGACTTATGGAGGACGGAGAGGAAGCTAAGAGCCCTCGTGCCAAAATATGTTGGAGTTGATTTATTTCGCATTGTTGTATCACCGCGTTTGTTTGACGGTGTTCCTGTTTGTGATTATGAGGGGGCTCGTCGGTACGCGAAAACATGCTGTAGGGTGTCGGGAAAGATGTTTGGTGCTCGCTAAGCGAAAGGCTTTATTAATTTAATTTATTTTTTGATGCATTGATAAACCTCAGGCATTAGGTGTGCGGCGGTGTTTTTATTTTTTAGGATATCCTTGAAACGAATCTATTTTTTTTAAAGATTGGTAAGCCCAGAAAACGACTACTTTTGTGCAAAAGGATTTGTAATAAGAGTTAAGTACTGTTTGTCGAGAAACCTCTTTCAACTAACGCATTGGCAAACAGTGACACTAATTATAACAAAGGCAATATATTTAATTCCGAAAGAAATAATTTTTTGATGATCCAAGAAAAAAAATAGATTTTAAAGCAATAAATTTTCGCCGAGCACTTAATACTTACCGCTAGGCATGAATATTTAGAAAAATGCGTTCATTGACTCTGTTTTAGTCGTAGAAATTTATATTAAATTGATTTCAGATGACGTCATTGCTTTCATTTATGATTTAATATTTAAAATTTATCTAATTCTCTGATATCATTATGATTTGATATTAATTAAAATTATACTGTATGTAAAAAACATGTGATGTACCTTGTGTTGTATGTATCGCGCACGCAGCTAAAAGACATGTATGCCATTCTTCGACTTGAGGCATGCCACTAAAGAAATTGTTTTGAGAAAAATATTTATCAGAAAATGATAGTTAAGATTACTCCAGCAACGTGATATTTCAGAAGTGTAATTATATTTCGCTTGAGCTCTCGATAATTACTTTCAATGGTGGAAAAATGACTAAAACTTACTCCACTACCAAACAAGAAAAGATTCATTTCACGATCTTCCATTAAAATCATCCTTAGTTTTCAACTAAAATTGTATCACACTGATTCGATATTTTATACCTATATCATTTTAAAACAATAAAAGTACATAGTTTACACCGAATATTATTGAACTCGCTCTTAAAAGAAGACAATCTTTCACATCGCGTTTTAATTTATCTTAAATAGACACCTATAATTATAGATAACCAAGCTGGTACAGGCTGATTTTGTACAGACCCCGAAAATTATTAAACATCCTTGTGTGATTCCAAAATACGTCTGTACAATTTTACCTTGTCCCCTCCAATATTTCCTTCTTTCCTTCTTCCTCTCCTCGCCATGCCGTCCAACATGCTCATTCTCTTTCGCCCTCTTCCCATTTAATTGAAATTATCCTTCCCATCTCAGCCTTCGCCATGCTAACCAATACCTCCCCCAACCACTTTTAATGTTTTCCTTGAATTTCTCCAGCCAACTTCTTATTTTCTCCAATTATTGTCTTTATTTGCCCTCATTTATCTCAAAAGCTTCTAGATAACGCCAAATATTTTGGGTTTATAGACCATGCAACGCTATACTCCATATTAAAGTCTTCATTTATCTTTCCATTTTGCCTTTCTACCTTTGTGTCTCGTTCATACATTCTTCTTTTTTAATCGCGATTTCGGTTACACAATTCCTCCTCATACCTATATTCTTTACTATGATGTCCACTTTTTTTTAAGTATAACGGTTCTCCTGTTCCTATTTATATCGTCATACATGTTTAACTTAGCTTTTGCGCTTATAGAGAATCTCATTATATTAATTTACAATGAAGCTTCAATCCGTTGATTAATAT
Source organism: Calopteryx splendens (assembly GCA_002093875.1). NCBI lineage: Eukaryota > Metazoa > Arthropoda > Insecta > Odonata > Calopterygidae > Calopteryx > Calopteryx splendens. Next base: position 137,630 of record LYUA01000953.1, on the reverse strand, counting down.
CACCTCTCACATTGATTTCTGTTGCGCGCAAAAACGACTGAAATTCTCTGTATGACTGGATAATGAAATATCTCCCTACCTTATTTCACAGTGGTGTTTATGGTGAAAAAATGTATGATAACGGACAAACCGGTCTTAATCCCTGAATATCACCGTCTAATGTGATATATCATTTTGCCTCTTATATTCTGATCTTAACTAGTTGATTTTGAATGAAATTATCCATCCAAATTCTCACTCGGTTGCATTTTTCCGTGTAGGTTGATTTATTTAAAGATAACGAATAACCTTTGCCTATGATCCTATTTCCGTAAATGATTTCACCATCTTCTTCCGTTCTATTCATCGTCAGATGACCACTTTGTTGAGATCCACGGGGCAATGAAACATGTCCTACGCTCAGCGTTCCTTTCCATGAATGTTATTATTTCTAAATATTTTCATAACGCGCTCCTCTACCAAACATTAATGGGAGCAAAGAAGGTACTGATCACATATTTATTTTTAAAATTACAACGTACAGTTGTGTTTTCATTAGCTCTACTTCATACTCTCCCACACCGCATCACCCTCAGTACTTTTGGTCACAAAATCCCTAACTGATCTTCATCTCAGCAGATCAACCGTCGGTGCTATCTGTACCGTATATGGCATAATTCTTATTTTTCTAGAGCTTTAGAATACTACTCGTTACTATTGTATCAAATGAGGACTAAATTTACTTCAATATTCTTCTGGCCAAACACCTTTCTCATATATGTTGAGAAATAGTTCAAAATATCCAATTTTTTCCAAAACTGTATTTGAGTACAATATATTATATTTTTAAATTTCCTGGAAGGTTGCGTTTAATAAAGGCCCACGGATCATCACAGTAATCAACCCGAGGGTCAGTTTGCTAGGTGAGGGTATAGCTAAGCCCAATGGCGTGTGAAGTTCACACATTAGGGTTGGGGTGCCATTTCCTTTCCCTGTGCGGCCGGAGGTTTCCCAGGATGACCTGGTACCCAAAATATGGTACAGCTTAGGTGTAGCAGGGGGTGTCCAGAGTCGTCACCTGCGATCGAACCCGGGCCCTCTGGTCAATAGCTCCGCGCTCGACCCACTGGACTACCACAACCCTAGGCCCACGGATAAAGGTTTAATATTATTTGAAAAGAAGGTAACTATGAGACAATTGGATGAAGCGATTACTAGGCCATGTGTTTTCTGGGGAAGATAAGGTTATGTAGCAATACGTAGCGATAGAGATAGGCTAGAGAGAAACCCTGTGTCGGACTTATCCTGTAGATAAAGGGACCTCTAGTCAGAGTGTCGATTGTGAGAAAAGTCTGCCAAGCCTTTCTCATCTTGACTGTTGTGTGTCCGCTCTCTTCAATTTTGTCCTCTCACATTATGTACCATGCCAATTCATCCCACTATCTCTTAAGTTCCTTAATGCGAATTTCAAGCCTCCTTTCTCCAAAATTCTGTCCCCTATTCACACAGCAGCCAGATGCCTCCCTCCCTCCCTAGCTATATCCTCCCGTTTTCCTCCCTCAGCCTTATCCCTGCCTCTTCATCTTCGCCTCTCATCCATCACCAGCACCCGGTCCCTCTTAATATGCCCCGTCCCTTCCCCCTCCCCTTTCCATTTCGCCCTCTAACTAGGCTGCGCACGCTCTCTCTTGTCCTCGCCCCTTCAACTCTTCGTAATGACACATCCCTTCATCTTCTGCTTAAGGAGCAGCTGATTAGTTCGTTCATTCCTATCTCACATTCGAAGGTGCTGTCAATCGAAAAAGAAAAGAATTATTAAAAAGCTCATCGCGTCAAAATCCTTTCAGTCTCTGCGAGGACGCCCATTGCCCCGCGAAGACAGAATACATTACGTATTTAGCCTTTGGGAGAAACTAAATCGACGAGAGCAGGCTGTGCTTTCCTACAATTCTTTTTTCTCATCTCTCTGAAGTATTCTAAAATCAATCTGTCACCCTCGGGGAAAAGGTCTGTTCGGAATGAAACCTTTCGAATACTGTGCCCTCGAAATAATCATTCTGCATTATCCATGGTCGGAGGACTGGGGGGCCTAATTAGGATTAAGTAACTCTTTTTGGGGACCACGTGAAGGATTATCCAGGTTCATAGATCAGTGGCTTATATCGTACTAGAGGCCTGCAGGTATAATATACGGCGTGAGTATAATAATGATAGATGTTAAAAACCGGCCGATTTGATGGCTTCTGATTCTCTATAAAGTATCTTATATTGTAAACTTTTAAAATTGGTTAAATGAGTCTTTTTTTTAATTTTGGCCCTATCTTCTTCGGATAATATACCAAAATCCAATCGTCTCTTAGTGTAATGCATCACCCATCCCTCATTTTAGGGGATTTTAGAGGATAAATATTTGTTTATGATGCATGAGGATCCAAGAAAATGTAAATAATCATGGTAATATTCTAAATATCGTGAGAAACCTTTTGATTTTTGAATGCTTTGATAAAATCATTAATCAAATATCTAGCGTACTTCTAGATTAAGGGGAATATGAGAAACAGACAATAGAACTTTTGATTACTGGACAATGTGAATGAGTAATTAATTTGCCTTCCTGTACACATTGAGATACTTATTCCGTAATTTTGGAGCTTCTTCCTTGGGGTTGATTTTCACACCACTTACTCACTTTTTATTTGATTAGGAGGTGATATTTAATGATGTATTATTGAAAAAGAATTTCTTAGGAAAGCCTTCTTAGGGGAGGTTACCCTAGAAGTACAATTTGAAAACTAAGGCGTATTTTGATATTTTTTTGCATCTAGGTCCTGGAGTAGGTGCTACATTTCTTGACTAAACCGCTAAAAGTGGTGCTTAGCGCCGTCCTTTTTTATGTGGTTCACCAAATGATAGTAAGTACATAGAAAGTGATTGCCTATTTGCGTTTACTTAGACACAGGATCCTTGTGAGGAAATGAGTTGTTCTGGTTTCCGACCCAATTATTTGTGACTCGTGTGCAATTACTCCTATCGTAATTAAAAGTCCAGCCTGGTAATTTATTGTAACAGAAATAAAATTTAACATAAGAGGTCGCGCTTAAAGAAGCGACTTGCTGCAGATTATGTCGTTTACATTACAAATAATTGACATACTATGCGGTAAATCATATTAATGTGTCAATTATTTGTGACTAAAGACTACTTCATGGGGAAATACGGCACCAACGTTTTCCTTGAGCTCTGCGTTCGGGACAGTGGACGTGATAAATATATAGCGATTACTCACTAGGCCACAGTAAACGTCACGTGTGGGACTAAATCAGAAATCAGAACAGAAGACTTGGAAGGTTTCCCTTATCTTGGCGGCGAGGATTGATATTAATTATTTGCGACGGTTTCAAGTGTTCCATCATTTATTGCCAAAACGGATACCCTAATTCCTTCCCAGAGGCAGCCGTCATTCATCACCCGACCACTTAGCTGGCTCCACTAAGAGGTTTCTCGAGTTAACGCACAAATTCGCTACGCCTGAGGGTTAGAATCTTAAGGAGTGATTTCGAAACGAGGAGTTCAAAAAAAGAGTGAGTTGCATTGGCTTTGCAAAAAGGCATTCTCGATTCGGTGACACCCTTTTGAATGTTGAATGGCTGGCCACGGATGCTAGTAAGGTGGGAATTCGGGAATTTGGGGGGGGGGGTCGATTTTAAGCTAATCTAAATTAGCGAGTAGAAATTAAATATTGTAATTATTTTATTCATCGTAGTTTTCTGCAAGGAAAACTCACTCACCTCTATGCTCAAAACTTATTTTTGAACTCTGAAATAATTTTAGATAAATGTTTTAAGGATAGGACCATATGCTTTATTTTTTTTGTTGGTTCGATAGAACTTTTCTGAACATCGCTATTTACAGCAGGAAAAAAATGTCCACTATATGTTTATTAATAAAATTATAATATTTTGGCTTAATAAAATCATATAGTTTCCCTTGTTATTTCACATTGGTTCAGAAAGCTTGCGCGACTGTTTGGTACGGCATGTCCCGATGCTATTTCAGTTCTAAAGTGATTGTTATACTGCCAAGTCTGGAAGCATCAAAGTTTCAGACTGCGAAATTTACCGCTGTTAATGCATCTCAGTACCGCTGCTGAGGAAAGAAAGGAGGGATGGAGAGGAAGCGATTTTGTAATGTAAATGGACTGGCCTCTCTTCTGGGCTCCAATTCCAAAAGTGTATGTTAACGCGAGCCCACTGTTGATATGATACCAGATAATAGGTGTGGTGAATTTATCTATACGCTATCACACATCGTACTAATCGTTACAGAATAACTTAAAAGCCTTTGTATCGGATTTTGTATTTTATACCCTTATGATCAATTTCCACGATTTTTCAAACTTCAGGCTTTGTGAAAGGGAGAGGTGACAAGCCTTTGTTCAGGTAGCTTGAGCGATAGTGATAAATTAGTCAAAGGTGTACACATTCCAAGTGCTTGCAATACGTTATATTATTTACAGAAATTCAATGATTAATGGGCATTTTGGTAGGATAATGTCATATACAGCCTTTCGCTCGTGCCGACAAATGTAACGCCTTCTCATGCGAGGCAAGGCATTGTAACATGCCGTAGTATCAATTTATTTCGAGAAAAACTAAATAAATTGGAGTATTTTGCAAATAGCTAAAAAGATTTCTAATAAATATAATAAAATCAGTTTGGATACATTAATAGGTTGTAAATAGTGCCTTCATTTTTAACGAGAAGTTATTGCGCAGCTTTTATTTTATCCTTTTACCAACTGGGATGTGTAAATACTGAAATTTGATGCTGACTTGCTATTTTAATTAATTAATTTATGCTAATTTGATTTATTAATTAGCACATAATTTTATCAGCATGGGCTCCGGAGACCATTTTAATAAAAATAGTAATTATGGTTTTTAGACTGGTCTCAACCCTACTGGAGGGCGCAACTGAAGGGAAAACGTGTAGGCGGAAACCAAGGCTACAATTCATTGAACAGCTGATGAAAGACGCAAACTGCCTGTCCGACGAAACTCTGAAGAGGCTCGCCGACAACCGAATGGAAAGGAGAAAACGCTTCAAAACTGCTGCTGCAAAGCAATCCTTGGATTGAAACTATGGGATTATTATTGAAATTATGGGATGCTTCCCACTTTGCGATTGCCTCCTCTGTTAGGGATAGGAGAACAATATGGTTGTAGGTTAGATTTTTATAACGCGAAGGAAGAGTGTAAAAAATCTGTCGCCAGAATTATCCTATTTTTAAGGAAAAAATCGAGTAAATGTTGCGAATAGGAAATAGGTAACCGAGTAACGTGTGCTACCGCCGGGATTCTAACTATAGATCCCATCTTGTTAAGCTAGTTGGTAACTTAGGCGCGGCACGAATGCAATGCATCAACACGATATGAAATTTCTTCTGTCGAAACAATCATCGGAATGGCCTCGAGGCAATCCAAAAGAGGAATCAACAACATTGTCGTATATCTGTAGAAAATCCTTCGGGCCCACTGTTTGAAGAACCTAAATGGAATTTGCTTTTGCGGCAGACGTAAATCAATTGCGTCGCCTTGGAATGGGGCATTTCAGGTGCCCCGTTCCATCCATCGACATGCGGAAACAGTGCCAAGTCTCTATGACCTTTCCCTTATGCGGAGTGGATCATTTTTTTCTTCTTCCTCCGAAGGAGGGGACTTCTTAAAGGAGGGGCACATCCCCTCGCTCTCTAGACCTCTTTCTAAAACATTCTCCATGCATCCAGCGCGGTTCTTTCACACGCGCATGCGTGGCCGATCCCTTCCCCAAGACGATAAACAGCCAATTCCGGAACAGAACAATTTATTTCCCTTTTAATGGCACTAATTCATTTCCGCATCAAGGTTTACGACCCGCGGGGAGAACGCGTATTGGGGGGCGGGGGCGCGAGCTGCTATTTACGGCACTCGTGACGAAGGATAGAGAAGCGAAAGAGAATTCGGAGAATTCTTCGCCGAGTCCTCGGGATCAGATTCATCTCTCTTCTTCAAATAGTTGCGGTCATATTTTTTTAATGGAACAGAAAAGAAACACAAGGGGTTGAAGTCACTGTCGTTCGATACTTAGAAGTAAGCTGTCGGTGCTTTTAATGTAGATTGTCGAGAAAAAAAAATATTGTCGAAATCAATAGTCTCGCCTTGCCTGTAATAAAATTAGTTCTAAGCAAAGAAAAATATCTTTTTTCTTGGAGTTTACGATTAATTGTCTAATTAATTGTCTCTTACTTCAACTTTACTGTCTCCATAATGATGGTATCACTTTGTGTAGGAACTGGATTATGAATATTTGTCCCGCCTTGGGCTTGCCCCGGTTAGATCTGGAACGAATCAGAAATGAAGTTGAAACGAATTTTTTTCCCTACTGCCATCTGACAAAGTTGGCCTGAAATTTTTACCATCCCGTCTTTTTGGTGTGTCATTATATATGGAATTTAAATCGCTTAGTGAGTAGAACTTATAAAAGCAACACGATGAAGTTTTGGAGAAATGGAAAGCAGCATCGCTTCGTCTTAATCTTTCCTCTTCATTGTTTTCTTATCATGAGCATATTTAATGAAGAATGAAGGAGATTCTTAAAGGAATTATTCAATTTTTCGATAGGCAAAATTAAAAATTTATCAAATGTCATTTTGTCTATGGGACCTAAGTTGTACAATACTATTCTAGAAATTGTGAAAGAGGTGAAAAATTGCTAAGTAATTCTGAAAGTTATAGAAGGTGACTCTTTATGTTTAATAATTGGGAACAATTTTTATTTAGAGTTGTGATAAATTGATTTTGTTTTGAGGCTGTTTATTGTATAATGCTCGACGAAAAATGTTGCTATTTAGTCTGGCGATTAATTTTTAATATCTTATTTTATAGCTGAAGAAGGAGATGTTGCATTAAATATCAAACGTGGCTTTCGTGTGTTTCAGCCACCCCTCAGGTGTACTTCGGGGCCGAAATATGTATCTATATAATTTTGATAGCATTTTCTCTAGTTAATAATAATAATATATAACTACAGTAGTAAATAAATAAGTGCATGAGATAACAGCTCTGCTTGAGGCAGGTATGGTACTTTGAGACTGCCACCTCTTCGGCTCCTGGTAGCCAAATTATTCGGGAAGGAGCGTTGCAATTCATCCAAACGTGAAATAGGATAGCAGTGAGAATTTTATTTTTCTCAATTAAGAGCAACTCAGTTTAATCCGTTCTGACAGTGACTACCTGCATTTTTCCTGCGCTGGTAATAAAAATTGATCCATGAAGATCCTTCTGATGAAGCAGCTGATGCCAAATTTTGCTCTTCCTTGGTCGTATGTCTAATCTCCTAATAGGTAGGTCGGTAAAGAGATGGAAAAGTAATCGTTATAATATTCTGTTGCAAACCTAACTGTATCCTTAGAGGCTCAAATAGAGTCTTTGTTTGATTTTTTAACTGTTGATAGAGGAGTGTTTGCAAAACACGCTGAGTATTGTGTTGCATTATTCCTGGTTTCTTGATTTTATGCCAAACTTTGTTCACAAACTTGCATTATTTCTGTTTGTTCTTCATATATTCTATCAGAAACTCACAATTTATTTATTATGATATGAATAGACTGTTTAAATAAGATCAGTCTTTATCGAGCTCTCCTAGTATTTATGTTCATAATACTTCGCCTCGTAAATATATACACAATTTCTTTGCTGTTTGTATTAATTTAGTCATTCTTCGGTATAGTAAGTGTGAATTCAAACGAAAAAAAGTTACTCTTCTAAAACATTCTGGGAAAAATACATAAAAAATTAACGCTTTACCAATAAATACTTCGAGTCGCACTTCCTTTTCATTTTTATTTAGGTAAAAATACACACATCCGCGCCCATGATAACATAACAGGTATTCATCAAGCCTTATGCTTTCCAAAATGTCCTTTTACCAGTGCCTGTTTTCTTTTGGTTCGGATTCTGTTTGCTTGCAAAAACAAAAATAAATATCTGTCAAAATAGACCATGCGGGGATTTGTATTGCCAGCTCGAAGATTAAGAGCCTTGGGCAACCGTATGGACCCTTAAAAGCCCCAGTAATATTTTTTATTGGCCGGAAGAGATTCCCCCTTTTAATTTATCCTTCTATGTGGCTTTGGCCCAAATTGAAAAAAATAAACGCTACATGAATGTCATGGAGTGAACAATAAAATTCAAAGTTAATCAAAACCGAATCAAACAGTTAAAAAAAATTGTGCGTGGAAGAAAGAGACTGAGACCGATAGGTTGACCAGACAAATGGGGAGGACTATGAGGTATTTGTTTACCGTAAAAGTGTGTAACTGTAAAAATCGCGTATTTTCCCCATAATAGGAAAAGCGGGTAAGTCGCTGGGTAAAATTTTTAAAAGCGTTATGACGAATGAAGTTAAGTAATATTTGATGCAAAATATGTACTTCAATTAATGCACACAATGTCCTCCGCAGTTCGCCAGAGCGACTTGCGATATCGATATCAGAGCGCTTTAGCTCTTTATAGAAAAATAGCTAAAGGGTGCGGATTGTGATTGTAAAATAGTTAATTGAGTGATTAAAAATCTCAAAAATTTTATGCGAAAAATTCATAGCGGAAAAGTCATTCGCCTGAATCGGGACTCAAACCCAGATCCCTCGATTTCCGGTCGAGTGCTTTGACCAGTTAAGCTACCCAGGCGTCC
>LYUA01000953.1:86042-97690 GCA_002093875.1 Calopteryx splendens | reverse complement strand
ACTCCGATATATAAGTTACTAACGCGGCATTTCCCGTAGTTTTCTTACATCCAATTGATTGTTAAATTATCAATCCAATCTATGTTTGCCTTGAAAAGCTCTCTCGTAATATTTTGGTGAACTTCTGATGGCGTGTTTTCCTTTGCATATTCAGGGAAACACAGCGATGAATTGATATAGAGGAAAATGTCAACTGCCGGGGCCTGTATTGATTCTGGCACGAGCACAATAACTCGTCGGCCACTGAGGTTCATCAATCGCACATATTGTTCAATAGTTATTTACCACTTTTCCTTCAGTGAATGCTTTAGAAACTTCCCGGAGGTCATTAATTGGAAGTGCTCTTAACATCAATGCCTATTGGAATAGAAAATAGGTACAAAACATACAAGGACAAGGAATAGGCAAGTAGGGAGTGTATGTGCAAAATGAGAAAATCGTTTAGGTATTTCATAGGCAATTTGAACTTATCTAATAAATTTAGATATTCTAAAAATAATTGACTTTTCTAGAGACTCACTGAGCTGAGAGAGAAAATTATGGATCGAAAATATGGGATTATAACTGTTAAGAGTTGATTTTCGATGAGTATGTCCTGGAAATTCCCAAATTCTTAGTGGTACCCCATTATTGGTGTCTTCTTAACGTTGAATGGAAGACATTGCAGACTCAGCAAATGTTTGTGATTTTTAGCACTATCCCAGAAATTATTTATCACAATGAATGGGATTGGAATGTTTTAGAAAAATCGATTTTCTAGTGAATGAAAAAAATAATGCCAATATTTTTTCCTGATTAATTCATTACTTCACGTGATGTAGCGTAACATACTTGCTTCTTTAAGAAGTTAGTTTTATGAAATTTCTGTAAAAGAAAGTAAGTACAGAGGGAGAGGTGAAAGAAGAGAAATTATTGTTTAAAAGAGATAGAATTAGATGGAAATATATGGAGGCTTGCATTCCACCAATCTTTGGATTGATATATTTTTTAAAGAATATTTGATATGGCCCAAGTCATTTCACATTTTTTGTTTCCACTATACGACGGCAAAATGAAAAGTTCTATGCCTGGCAGTGAAACACTGTTTTATAGTTGAAAAATGCATTACCTATTTTACCTAGTCACTTTGTAGTCCAATACACTTTGTCCAATGTTTCTTTAATGAATGGATTCCATCCCTGGAGTGCGATTCTGGAAGGTCGGAAAAATACCACATACGGTTGCTATCACCACTCCATTTGACACAAAACGTTTTCCAGCCAGGAATTTCTTTAGAGAATAGGTAAAAACTAGAGGGAGCCAAATGGTAGATGTTCCAGCAATTCGTGTTTCAAATCTTTCAGTTTGTCCATTGCCAAAGTTCTTTTATAGGCAGTAGCTTTGTCCTGATAAAAGGTGGTTTTCCTTTTGCAATTCTGGCGTCTCCTAAAACTTTTTATCATCCAGTTGGTCTAGAAGACTAGCGTAGAATTAACCATTTATTGTTTTACCCCCTTTAAGGTAATCAATGAAAAGAATACCTTTTGCAATACAGAGAACACTGACCATTTTCTGACTTTCCGACAGATGAAATCGACTTCGCCTTTTTTGGTGCAGAGCCACCGGCTTCAATCCGCTTTTTTGATTGCCATTTCGTTTCTGGCGTGCAGTGGTGGACCCACGTCTCATCCATATTAATAACTCGGAGCACAAAATCAATTGAATTCTTTGTAAAACGATCCAAATATTCTTGAGAAATTTATTTTCGCATTTGTTTTTGGTTAGCATTTAACAATTGCGGCACCCACCTTGCACAAAACTTCCTCATATTTAATTCTTGTCGTAAAATGTACCGTACTCTTTCTCCTGATATGCATACAGCCTCAGCTATCTCACACCTTTAATCAGCGATCGTCCAGTACCATCTTGTGCACCTTCTCGATGTTTTCATCTGTGCTTTCATTTTTTCCCCGTCCTTCACGTGGATCAAATTCAAGGAAAGTACGACCACGTTTAATTTCAGCTGCACATTTCTTCACTGTTGAAAGCGAAGGGACCAATTCCTTATAATTCCTCTACCAACTTTGGATTTCCGTTGGAGATACATCGTAAAAAGCGAAAAATTTCCCATGATATTCAAGTTATTCATATCGAGGAAACACACGCAATAGGTCTACTTTAAAAATTCATATAGTGAAAACTAGCAGACAGATCAAGTTGAAACTTGACATAAGTTATTAAAACACGTGTAGCAGTATAACAAAATTTTATTGATAGCAACGTTTGTCTCTATGCTAATCCGAGAACTTCTCTCTTTTCCTCGTGTGTAAGCACGCTATATCCAACTTTAGTTTCTCCGTATTTAATGAAAAGTGTATTACGAATTTAGGGTTGTAATTGCTAAACTATGCGGAGAAAATTATAAAATATCTTTAAATGGTTTTTCGAGAATTAATAATGATATAATAAATTTGTGACCAGATAAAAAAAACTGTGCTGATTAATATGATTATGACATATCCCCGCTTTAGAGATTTCTATTTCACACTGTTTCAGTCATGCACGTGAATTCATGTACAGTCTTGAAGTTCTGTTCACTGCTATGCATTATTTTTAGTTGCTATTTGCCTCCGTAACTTCGAGCTTGTTGGAAATTTTATCGACAGTGAACAAGACTTGCGATAGATAAACGGTCATATTATGTATGAATTATTAGAAAAGGAAGTGGCACAGGGGAAGGAACTGGTGAATATCAAACGCCATTGGGCATATCAGACTAACCTTCAGGATGATTACTGTAGTTATTAGGAAAGGATTAAGAAATCTGTTTTCATGCTTGAGGATGATGAATATGAAAAAGCTGGTAATCCAAAGTATACGGAACAAAAAGGGATAAACGTTATTAGACAATAACTACTGGACTTTGAACAGAAGTTACCTCCCTCTTTGAACTAGAAGGTCTTAATTCAATGTGACATTCGGAGTGACAACTGTAAAGGGCAATACTCATGGAAGTAAATATCTTTCCATTAGACATATCTATAAACCTATAGTATTTTGAAGTCCATGAGGTGCTTTCATGTTCTCTTATTCCCTTAGAGGCATATATCATTCTATTATCTGAAATAATTTCCTTTGTAAGACTTTAAATTGCCTCGGGAAACCACAAGGAATTAATGAATCAGGATTGAAGCCTCATTAAAAGTTGAAAATCGTTGATATTCGCGTAATTTCATTACTGTCAGTGGAAATCCAAAATTTTTGATAAAGCATAATGCGCTTTGATCATTCTGGTTCTTAAACATTTGGAGAAGAAATGGCTCCATAAATCTTTCAGTTATATGATTTCCCCATCGTGGTCGATCTTGATTGCATTTTCGATTCTTGTAAGGACGCCCAAAACTGACGTTCCAATTAGAGGTAGAAATTGAAACTGTCCAAGTCATAATTCATTGAGTGGCCGAATAATTGCTGTCCGAAGGTTATGGGCAAAAGCCGTTTGTAGTCTTAAAGAATATTAATTTCACATTAAGATAAATGATTTTAATTATTGCTTCTGACCTGCACCTTGATGGAGTTTGAAACAAACAACTCATTGACTTCGCCTTTATGTTAACTTTCTCTTTCACTCACCAATTTTTCTCGTTAATAAAATACTCGGTAATAGCTTAATTCCTCTAATCCATTTTCCGTGGTCGTTATAGACTAGGTACTTTTTTTCATTCAAAAATGATAATTTTTTAACTATCCCCCTTTTCTCTTTTTCCGGGGCTCAAGGTATTGATAAATTATTCCGATATTGACATAAAGGTTTAATTTATATTTATTCCATAATATTTTTTATCATATATGCCAATGATGTATGCAAAATATTTTGAATATGATTCCCAAAATATTGAATGATGACCGTAAAGAAAGAACGTATAGAAGAAGGATAAGGATGTATACGAAAATTATATGCTCTGATTTTTGCTATACTGGCACACGATGAAAATGCAGCTCCTTTTATTCAATAGGGACTACTGACTAAGCTGTGGATTGGGGAATGGGGGGGAACTATTACCATCATTTCAATACTCAAGCTGTTAACCTCAAAGCCTTATCCTAATAAACTTACTTGATAAGCTAGCTTGAACATAAAGGCACAAATACTAGAATGGAATAAATTTCCAGATACTGGTACCGGTGCTTCGATGCTAGTACGTAGAGCAAGATAACGGATATTTCTTGGTACCTAGATACCGGTGACAACTCCTGGCCCTAACATAGCCTGCCACTCGGCCCCATTGCGTCTTTCTGGTTATAACAGTAATTTATATGGTTGAAGTCGGAAGTACCTATGCGATATAGTTTTCAGGGACCCATACGGATAATATAATCTTACTTTAAGGGTTAATATTAAAATTAATTTCACTCTCATGGCTTCTCTACCTCTCCCTTTTGCAATTAGGCCATCATTTTACCGTGTTCAGTCAGGCGTCACTGACGCATTTCAAATTGGCTGAGGATTCCGAGTTTACGAATAACTTCTGTGGACTGATATAACTTCTGATGGAGATTAGATTCCATGGAGTCGAAAATGAGAGGGAATAGGTCTGAAAGCGAGTGAGCTTCAAATCCTGCGCTCCGCCACGAGTGAAAACACAAATGCACTTAGGTTTGAACGTCACGCGAAGTCTGTCGTCATTTATCCTTGTAATCTTGCCATCAGAAGGTACCCGTCCGTTTACACCCCCTGCACATCACCCTCCTCATGGTTTCTTATTCTCATTTCGTGGGTATTGGAATTCCGGGATTTAATTATTGACTTAAGTGTTTCTGGCTTGGAATAACTGATCTAAAGTCACTGAATCATGATCCTGAAAGGTGTTTTTTTCCCTCTTTTTGCTTCCTGATTTTAATCTTCCACCATCTCTTTTTTACGTTCATTTGATGCTAATGAGTTTATTCTTCTCATTTTCACGGATACCTTAGAATTAATTAATAATCTAGGGTACTGCAGACAGTAAATACACTAACGTGCTTTATGCCTGCAAATACTTCAACGAATGTTGATAATTGTTTATAACCATGTATAAAAAATGCGCAATTCCTGGATTTTCCAATGTGGAAATAGTATTCATTTACTACGCAAGGCACAGGCTAAAATATTGAATGCAAGGTGGTAGAAATGAATACTGAGACGTAAGCCTTGCTCGAATTCATTAGGCATGTTCCGTTAGTCATGACGGCATAAGGGAGGGCATATTGGGACGAGATCTATTGTGTCGGCATTTACGGCGTGGAAGGGGTCAAGCGAAGAGCTACATTTTCTTTTGGCGCTACGGTATCAGTGATCGCAATGATGTTTTATTTCACGTTTCAAATATAACGCTACGCATTGTGGGATTACAAATTCCAAGATGGCGTCGAAAAAGGGTGCACTCGTCGCTCCCTGCACTGACAGCAACATTCGGTGATTTTATTCGGTGGCTAATTGGTGCCTGTAACGAATTCAGACAACCTCCAAGATCTCTTCCTCCCTTAGAAGGGATCATTTAGCACCGTACCGTTGAATTCGGTCTTCTCGGGTTTATTGAACAGAATGCATTGATTGATGCATTAGATTAATACTGATTTAATATCTGCGTAAGAGTCGTCTGGTGGCATTTAGTCAATACTATTTTTATTTTTGATGAAACTTTCGATTATATGAGTTTTTAATTTATTTTTGTGGAATTGATTGTTGATTCAGACGTGGCAATACCTCCGGCTAAACAAAAATTTAAAGAGTGGTGTAATATTGAAGGTGTTTCTTGGACATTCATCCTATCGGGTTCGGAACTCGCGGTCGTAAAAAATGTTACGGCCTTTTTTACACTGTATTTACGAGCAACCGCGTAGCAGGAAAACTTTCCCATATAGAAATAAACATCGCAAGAGGGAGTTATGGACCCCTTAAACTGCATTGAAACCATAATGCGGGTTAAGTTACTATGGAATAATTAATTGATTAAACTTGTGTTATATACTAATATGGTGGCGTTTAACATTCAGGTAGGTACTTAATTCCAGCCAAGTTTTATGAAATTTTTTAATAAGGCAGTAGAAAACTTTTGTGGTGGTACGATTAAAATAAGTGAAGCCCTTGTTTGAATCGATTCACAAAGGAAATATGGGATACTATGTGCAATTTGAAGAATGGTCTTATATAAAATTACCTTGTTGATTACTAAATTCTTAAAAAGTTAAAGTCGTAAAAACCACCAATTTCAAATTATAATGGACATAATATCATGACGGGGAGAGATATGATGAGAAAAATTATGATGGAGAAAGTTGGAAGTTAATAGAAAAGGACATTGCGTTAAAGAAATTGGAAAATATGAAATATATAATGTTATCCCGAAATTATGGAAGGAATAATGAAAGGAAAATAAAAATAAATTATCGCCTATTTTTTCATTGTTCATGTTAAAAAGTAAAATTAATATTTAGTTATTTCAGCATCTAACCATACCTGGCAGAAAAACGCTCAATGAATTTAAATGCCAAGTAGACTATTTATATCCTTGTTTAATGAGTACCGCGCATGCAGAAAACTCTAATTTCACGTATGTAAACCACTGATTAAGTTCCTTTATCATCAGCGTGTCACTAAGAATCTCTTTGGTGATAGATAATGACAAATTAAAGTATGGAAAAATTAGCCTACAATTAATTTTATTTGTTAATTTTTAATGCTAATTCAAGTTTGACATAACGTAGAGATTTGAATGAAATTGCTTATGCTTCCTGATCGAAATATTTTATATTTATGTATCACAATCTGTACCAAAACTTAATTAACAGGAAAAGGATATACTTGGGTCAAAATAAAATCGAAGTACGCCCATTGATAATTTGATATAAAGGTTTCTCTTCTATGATCATTTTCTCTTATTTTTAAGGGAGTATTTCGCTGAGTTCTCAAACCGTGAGTTAGCTGCTCATGTTAAAGAAGGCTCTAAATTAACATATTACATTACTTATTGTACCTGAAGATGATGGATTAAATTGGATAACAGATTTTTGTTTACACGTTACTGAAAAATATTGCGAGGATGCAAATAGGCATTGCTGTACATAATTCATTCATGCAAGTATAGTAAAATAGCATACTTTGAAATCAAATGAGTTGTGTACTTTGACAATATTTCACTAAGAAATATTTTCTAAGTACACAATTGTTTTGCGGTTTATTCACTCTTTCATATTGTAAAACAAAATGCAGCTTACCTTAGCAAAACTTTTGATTAGCGATGAATCTCGTGCAACCAAATGACCTGTAAAAGAAGTATATGTACAGATTATTCAGTCATCACTTACCTTAGAAAATATATTACTTTAAACATATTTATACATACTTACATTTAAAATAAATGTTTGCAAACACTTGAGACCACTTAATGTTGAGGAAGTGATGAAATCAAAACTATTAATGTGTAGTATACTAAATATTTTCTGGCAAGACTTGGAAGAACTTCATTACGAATTCATTAAAATTACGTAGTAAAGCCCATATTTCCTGGCTGGCTTTTGAAATTTCATTGAAGTAGTTGAATGTAAATGCATTAAGATGCACATGTTTGGAACATCATATAATTATTTTTAGTGCTGTTTAGATAGCAATTAGCTTTAAAAAGAAATTAAAGGTATGAGAGAATAGAATGACTATTAAAAAAAATGTCAACATTTATAGTTAAAGTTTAAAGTTTCACTTTATAAGTTATGTGAATTACAAGTTGTTCATGCAAATGTTTTTTATTGACTATGAACGTACCGATAAGGATTTTCATTCATAAAAAAGGAAATCCATACTGTAAGGTTAAACTATTCTTAGGCATTCAAGTTTCCCGATTTAGATACCATGTAATAATAGCCGGACAGATTCCATAATTCCAATTCAGCAGGCCGATTTCACGACTACGAAAAATATGGTGTTGCGATCTGCCAAATTCCGCTGGCAGCCTTCGGTTAAATTCGTTACTTTAACTCCGTCCCATTGAATTATAATTTGAAAACTCTAAGTAGCTCCTATCCATCCCTCTCGTAAATATGACTTATACCCATTACCAGTTTCATCACATGGCTAATGAAACTTGACGATGAGCCATCATGAAACATTTTCATGCGCGTAAATACCCTTCAAGCCGTTCCCTTTCGGAGTAGACAAAATTTAAAAAAGTGCTCATTTTAAGTTTAAGGAAATTTACTCCCTTTGACCAATTTCTTCAATTCTTGCATAATTCTTTCGCCTCGGTCACAGTTCTTTCTTCCTGGGGCTCATGGACTAATATTTCACTCCTTTGGGGTCTCTTTGACCTCTTTAACTCACGTGGTCTACCCATTCTTCTAAAACCATTTGCTCTTCCCTATTATATGTCCCTATTATATGTCCATTTGCTATCCCTGTCCATTTGATGTCCCTTAGACCCTTATCCATTCTCTCAATACGACCAAACCCGAGATACGAGTCCGCCATAGCTTTCATCTAATACCGATGCATCCAATCCTCATTTTCTCACGATCCACTCTTTCCTCATCCTATCTTTCCTAGTTTTACCGCAAAAACTCATCGCGTACCCCATATCTTCTAAATTTAGTTGAAATTTATGCGTATCGCGGCACACCCGAGTTGCTTTTATTTCTGCTGTTTTACACAACGATTCAATTTTGTATAAGCTTCATATACTACCAACAACCTTTCTTCCGGTACTCGTACGCCTTTATCTATTCTAAAATATTTTACAAACAATCTACCATGCCATAAAAATGCAATATTGTTCAGTAATTTTGCCCGTTACACTCATTATGCAACCATTTTCCCTATCATCGTTAGCACTTCGCACGCAACTTCTTTCGTTTCATACGCATCGCAAATTTTTATTTTACAGAATTTCGTTTGAGCCTTAGGAAATGCCTTCAAAGTTGGCGTGACTGTAAATTTACATTTTTGTGCCAACAAATTCCTACCCTAAAATCTTGAGTTAACGAAAGGGCTTGGGGGTCCAAATGAATGCGAGAACTGTTGTGGAGATAATAGGAAACATCAGGCAAAATTTGGTAATCTAAGTGAAAATGCCGGCAGTTATCACAGGGAGGAAGTAGATATAAGGAGAGAATTGTCTATGATATCAAATACATGGAATAATTGGGAACTTTCTCGGAATAAAACGTTTGCTAATGATGAGGATTGGATCGCGATGGTTGACGAAGGGAGTGATGGGGGTAACGTTTTAGGAACCATGAATTACAGTGATGAGAAAACAATCGAGTTTGCGGGGAGAATGTTTAGTGCTGACGAACAACTGGTTAAAACACTGTCAAAGGCTTTGGCTCAACTGGAAAATTCCGAGAAACGCGGTTAGATACAATTTATATACTCTCAAGATTAAACTCAAATTTAAGGTCATTACCATTAGCCTGTACAACATCCTAGAATCGGATGGTGCTTCAATAAGTAATTTAGCATTTATGATATGAGACTTTGAATTCCATGGGATTAAAAGTATATGGATGGTTTGAAATTGGGACGCTCAGGTTTTGACTGGGATAAGAAATAAGAATAACGAAGAATCTTTGTGAACGAAAGAAACGTGGTAGAAAACAATACGATGATTTATAGAAACTTAAGATAGCGAAATTGTACGCGCTATTCAAGAGAGTGGAATGATGGCCAGATAGTAAAAGAGGATAACGATGCCAACTACAAAATATAAGACTGGAGATTTATTAATCGTTCTAAAAGAGAAATGGGGACGGCGAAAATAATGCGTGGAAGAACTTTGTTTAAAATGTTAGGAGTGTTATCTAAGATATAGACACTAAATTATATGTGAATGTAGTGATGAATAAATGTATGTAAGGGAACTAAAAAATGATGATTTAGCAAAAGGTATGATTTATTATTACTTTAGTAATAAAAAATTGACTGCGTGAATATCTTATTTACAAAGAGTTACCCTTGGCATTTATCGCAAGTAAATACGCCAACGAAAGATTAATTAAGACCCTATTGTGCAGCAACATTGCATCTACAGCAAAAAACAGTCCGTAATGTGTACAGTGTCCATGTGCAGAATTATTCTGTTAAGAATCTTGGACCTAGATTAGAGAGGATGAAGAAAAATTATAGGTTTTTGAGATGTGAGCATGAAGATTGAAAGAATTGATTGGGAATATAGGAAGGCAAATGAAGACGTAGGTATATGGAAAGGATAGGAAAAGTGGAAGTTTTGGGGGAAATTTGATGGAAGAAGAAAAAAATAGATGGGGGGGGCGGATATTGGCAAATAGTGGGACGTAGAAGGCTGTGATGGAAGGGAAATATTAGGTAAGCGGGAATTAAATGTACATTTATAGTGGCACGAAACGGTTTGGTAGTATGAGGAGCCAAAAAATGAAATGCAGTGTTTAGAATATGGCGTTTATGTCGTGGAGAAGTACTTTAAATTATCATGACATGATGTAATAATCAGGAACCAACTGAATCGTACATATATCTGTTGAATACACAAAAGTAATTGGTAGCTGTTAAAATTTTCTTGTTATTGATTTGTTATTTATTACTCTAATTCTGTTCATGATAGTTACTTTTATGTATTACCTCTGGATATTTCCAACGGTGGTAATAACTGTGGTTAGAATAATTGCTGGCTAAGCCGTATGATTTTAGTTCGCATTCCTTCTCGGGTACGAATTACTTTTTGTTGCTTTAAACGTTGATACTTAATATTACCCATGATTGGAAAGGTCCTTAGCAATTTGGTCCCTTATAACCCTTATTGGTCATGTCTACTGCTTCAAAAAAGAAACATCATTCGGCCATCAATTCGCGTAACCTTCCAGGTATTTCAAATTAGTCGAGAGGAACTGAAGTACTCACGGGGGGAGGGGAAAGGAGTCGATCCTGGGTGTAGCATCTCCCAATTCTTCTTCTCCCCCCCACGCAGTATACGTTATAGCACTCGAGCCTCTTTTATTCTCCTCTTCTCTGTCTCTCTTCCCAGGTCCTAAACCCGGTCGAACTTACGTAGCCTGGGCGGCAGTTTGCAATATCCCCCGATACTACCTTTATTGGGTTTTCTTGATAAAGCAATTACATATGGCGTTTTTAGACGAATGTCGGCGCGTGGGAAACATATCAACAGGATGAAAAGGACGGCGGGGAAGGGCTCTCGGGGGTGGAAATGGAAAGAGTGGGTGGATGGGGGAGGATTTCCTGGGTGGGAGTGGAGGAGGAGGAAGGAAGGAAGGATGATGTGAGCTGAGATGAGGTTTGGCGCATGAGCGGGATCCAGAGGGGTTGAGAGAGTGGCATATGAGGTTTTGATGGGGGTTATATGAGGGGGTGTATGTGGGAGAAAGAGTAAGGGAAGGGGAGGGTGGTGGCGAAAAGGGGAGGCGATAGGGATCATGGAGGAATTGGGGACGGGGTTGAAAAGTTGGGTTGAGTGACTAGGTGAGAAAGGACGCGGTGGATGGAGTCGGGATAAAGGGGGTACGAGGGTGTGGGTTGCGGATAGGGGTCTCTGAAGGAAGATGGATGCGAGCAGAATGACAAGGGGTGCACGGACTAAGTGAGCTGTGCGTGGGTGGAAGGGAAGGACATGGGGAAATTGGGAAGGGGTATGGTAGAGGGGTGGGAG